>JARQWZ010000585.1:0-245000 GCA_033150135.1 Gobio occitaniae | reverse complement strand
TGATGATGATTGTGATCAGTGATGATGATTGTGATCAGTGATGATTATGATGTTGATTGTGATCAGTGATGATGATTGTGATCAGTGATGATGATAATGATTGTGATTGTAACACTAGTCTGGAAATTCAGTAGTATTAGAGTAGGTTTGTTACTGATTACAATACAGACAATGAATTTGGTCAGAAGAATTAGGGATCGCTAAAGAGACAGCGGGTTAACATGAGAAATAACAGACAGACACAAGATTAAATTTAGAAATATAATTGATTATTGATTGATAGTAAATTAGAAACTCAATAAAATAAAAGACATTGAATTACAAAATTTACAACAATAGACAACAAGTCTGACTGTGACAATTACACCTCGAGTGCACTCTTTTCGGTGGTTTCAAATGTATAAATCACATCAGTTCAACACTCAGGAAGATAAAATAAATACAATAAAGGTATAATCTCTTTCTCTCAAAGGACTTCGAGTGTCTCTCAAATCAGGGTGGTAGTTGACCATACACCCTTAAAAGAAAAAAATAAAAATAAAGTAATAAAGTTCTTTAAATCGAATTTGTCGTTTCTCAAATGAGCTTCAGTGGAAACTCAAGGAAAGGATATTGAGCCTCCTCTCCACCACGTGATATCTTCTTTTCTACACTGGATTGGCTCGCCATCAAACTCGCAGTCTACAGGACGTTACAACTGGTCCTGCAGGCCTTCACAAATCAAGAAGAAAAGAAAGGAAACAAAAAAACAAAGGAGAGAGAAAAACAAGGACAAAAAAACCTGGCCTGATACAGACCAGGACATTTGTTTAGTACATTTCAAAATAAGTTCCATATCAAAGGTCTGGAATAACATTAATACACCTCTGATTCACTAGCTCTCTTTCATATTACAGACACGTGGCCTGCTCGCGCACAGGCACGTTAATGACAAAGAGCTCTCATTGGTTGATAATGGAGGTTTTATTCTAGAATATATTTCCATTTTTTCCTTAACATTCTTAGTATTTGCATCTCTTATTGAGATTAAGGTAACCTCATATCACTAAAGTGTATATAAATTAAATACTAGTTTTATTTAACCTGTTACATGATCAGTGATGATGATGATTGTGATCAGTGATGATGATGATGATGATGATGATGATGATGCAGGGATGTGTGTGTCTTTCAGCTGGTGGGTTTGGGTCTAGCCAGTCAGGGAACAGGTTTGTCCTTCTCTTGTTTCTCATTATACATCTGTTGAATTACATGATACTCTTTCAGTCTGTAAGCATATCCGTGACTTGATGTGTTCTGTGTGTCAGGTGTGACGGAGTTGATCGTAACTTGTATTCTGACGATGCTGGTCGCTGTTATGGGCAATTATGGTGCATTTAAACACAGTAAAGCTATTCTTTATGGGGTGAGGACACTTAAACACTCATTCCAGATGCATCACACCTATTCATACAGCAGATATAGCATTTCTGTGGAGTTAATGGCCTTTTACCACACACTGCTTTGCAATGCACACAAAGTGGCAAGGCGTAGGGCTGAAAATATATAAATGGGACACCACTACTACACCATTACACGTCATACCCAGTTTCTTTTGTTAGTGCCTGTAACATTTCACCAGTATGAACAGCAGTGAAGCGCATTGTTATTCAGACTTAATAAAATGGTGCTCGTTTTTCAGTTTCCTAAGCAGATACAGAATAAAACGAAATAAAAACGAAACAAAAGTTTTGGATGACAAATTCAAATCTATTGTCATTTTTGTCAAGGAATAAAAATGAGATGACAATGTTAGGGAGGGACAATTAGGGAAGAGATCCCATCAGAACTGATATCCTGTGTAATGGATGTTACACAAATGTTAACCGCTGGGAAATGTGGCGCTTCTACAGGCTCACAGCGGCTCACAATCAATCAATAACACACATTTATGAACTAATGCTGGTGAATAAGAAACATTACAACGTTTGTATAGTAATATGTTTTAGACGGTTGTACAATGCATATTTGATCTCCCTCATCTGAACTTGAATGAGCCGGCGCAGGCATTTCAAAATAAGAGTCCCGGTGTATTTCCAGCTTGTTTATAATTAAAAGTCTCGCATTATTTATACGTCTTTGGTTACACAATAAACTGTTTAATTTCATTCCCATTTAATTCACAGTCAGGAGGAAAGACTTAGAACAGTATTTGACACATTATTCAATAAAGTATCAGGTTATAATAGTTATTAAAACATATTCATTTCTTGAAATTAAAGAAAACTTATTTGAAGCTTTAGCTTAACCTGATATACTAGTGAAAACAACATTATAAAAACTCTATAGATGTTTTTAAAAAACAAACATAAAAAGTGAATTGAGCTCTCTTTTGGTATTTATGCGCTTGAACGGTCAAAAACACAATTATGTCATAGTTTTGTCATGTGTTCAGTAACAGTCGGTGATGTGACGCTTACATGCTCCATTAATGCATTACAACTGAACTAAACTCATTCGATTTTAAAACTAAAACAATTCAGGCCTTAAACTGATGACATGGGTGAACAAACATTTCTGTTTTTCTGATGTTCAGTATTCTGGCCTGCTGTCCTTGCTGATCATCTTTGACATTGTAGCAGGTGTGATGGTTAAAACAACTCCTCCGGTGTTGGTAGGGTTTCTAGGGCTGGCAGGGATCAGCGTGAGTCCATCCGAACACACACTGGAGTTTATATCCGTTCACACTGTAAAGCGTGTCCAGTGCTGATCGTCTGTCTGTGTGTGTGTGTTCCTGCTCATCCTCAGATCCTGGCGCTGGTGTGCGGTGTGGTCCTCAGCAGACGCATCTCACAGCGCCACACAGCTCCTTCTGAAGATGAATCCTGTTGCGCAGCTATGTGTGGCAAGGCGGGTTAGATCCCGCCCTGTGATTTGTGTTGAGTGACGGGGGTGACAGCCTATCGGCAGCCACCCCTGGCTTACTTAAGGCGGAGTTCAGGTTACCCGGTTATACGTCATCGTCACAGACTTTGTTGTTGTGCGTGTGCAGTTCCGTGGGAGCCAGGTTACTGTCCGAATTAATGCGACGTTGCTTGTGGGTGCAGGCTGTCCCAATCCGAGGTATGTTTATTCTGACAGACTAACGTGTGTTTTGATGTGATCTCCGGTAAACCCATGTTTCTATCTTAGTGCGGCTAATGTGTTTGAACGGATGTAACATCTCTGTACGCTGGCGGGTTGCCTATTGTGAACGAGACTGCGTGTGAGTAACGTAATCCTCTGTGGGTCTAGCGATCTACTATGGGGTAGGTAAATCTAACCACTTGAATAACCTGAGGTGGGTGTTTTCTTAAATTCATTCATTAATCGGTTCATCATTGTGGACTGGAGGCAAAATGCTCCATTGATAACGTCGCTAAGACGGCACTGTTGTTTTCTGCTGCCATTTAATATCACTGTGATCATCGTGATTTATTATTTGTTTTTGTTAGCTTACTTTGCATCTGCATATGGTTGTAAATGCTTGTTGTACTAGTGTGTGGCTAGCTTCCGAGCTGTCCGTCCATGCATGACGTAGCTGCATGTGATGGTATAATTCAGCCTCACCTAATGTATAACCACCAGCCGTTTGGTTACCCTTGAGCCCTTTGCTCTGTGTGCTCCTCAAAGATTGCGACGTGAGCCACATTTTGTTTTGTAAGCCTGGTTTTGATTTCTGTGATTTAATGTTTACTTGTGTTTTTGTGTGGTTAATTTCATTTTTTTTGTTCATAGCCTTTGGCTGTTGTAACGTGGCCACATTGTGAACTTTTTAGGTCACCACCAGCCAGGCTAACTACTGTGCTCAGTAATCTCATAAGTTTGCAGCCAACTGTGAAGGTGTATCATATTGTGTTTTTGTTTCTTTCAGGAGCTGAAGGCCCGCCCTGTGCAGAGGAGCTAGCTGTCTGTCCTCTTTTGGTGGTGGTTCCTTCACAGAGTGTTTTGCCGTGGGCACCTGTGTGTCTTTCACCCAGTGAGTGTGAGTGTTGCGTGGAGTGGAATTTGATGAGTGGTGTGACCTTAGGACACTCCCTGTCCAGCTAGCTCCCTGCTGGCAAGCCTCAGCCCCAAAAGTGTTTTGTTTTTTTTGTTTTTTTGTTTCTCTTTATTTCTGGCCTGGTGCACACGTAACAGTGAAAAACATTTGTCTACCTTAAGGTTTTTATATATATTAAATTATTGTTGAGAAAATAAAAAAGAGTATTTTTGTATTTTGATCCACGTCTCTTGTCGTCTGTGGTCACGAACCAGCGTGTCTTGTATAAATTTCTCCGTGTAGTGAAACGGGGTGGCGTAGTCTGCTTTTCAATTAATTATACTTTTCCTCATAAGTGTAACTGTAATTTACCTGATCCATCACCTCGCCACATATGCATGAGGAATATATTTGTGATTTGTGTTGTGAACTTCTCCAGTGTTCATTTGGTTCTAGCTGATGTCGATTTGTTCTGTCGTTCTTGCTGTAGTTTTGATCTGTTATCCTCACAATCTTTTGTGTAATCGTTAAATGTCACTGTACCGATGCAGATGCAAAGTTGTCAAAATAAAAGCACAGTAGGTTTACGTAAAAGTACGTTTACAAAATAATTCCATGGTTGTGAGAAGCAGGGGGATAGATACCTCTAGCTCTTATAACAGAAATTATACTTATTAATGCTCAGTTGTGTTCTTCTAATGTATATGGGACATTCTACACTTCACTTGCAAACTACATTTTGTTTATTTCCCCCAAATAAATGATTGTGTGTTATGGGGAGAACAAGTATTTGATACACTACTGATTTTGCAGGTTTGCCCACTTACAAAGCATGTAGAGTTCTGTCATTTTTATCATAGGTACACTTCACTTTTGAGTGACCAGAAATGATTCATCAAATAAATCAAATCCAGAAAATCACATTGTATGTTTTTTAAGTAATTTATTTGCATTTAATTGGATGACATAAGTATTTGATACATCAGAAAAGCAGAACTTAATATTTGGTACAGAAACCTTTGTTTGCAATGACAGAGATCATACGTTTCCTGTAGTTCTTGACCAGGTTTGCACACACTCTCTCTCTCTCACACACACACTTTTGAGTGAGACAAACATTAAACAATATATGCTGTACAATCGACAGTTCATTTTAACTAATGAATCAACTAATGTTCATAAATGTATCCTTATTCTAGGGCAGGGATGAGCAACTACAGGGAGTGCAGAATTATTAGGCAAGTTGTATTTTTGAGGATTAATTTTACAACATTAATAATTAAACCACAACCATGTTGTCAATGAACACAAACTCATTAATATCAAAGCTGAATATTTTTGGAAGTAGTTTTTAGTTTTAGCTATTTTAGGGGGATATCGGTGTGTGCAGGTGACTATTACTGTGCATAATTATTAGACAACTTAACAAAAAACAAATTTATACCCATTTCAATTATTTATTTTTACCAGTGAAACCAATATAACATCTCAACATTCACAAATATACATTTCTGACATTCAAAAACCAAACAAAAACAAATCAGTGACCAATATAGCCACCTTTCTTTGCAAGGACACTCAAAAGCCTGCCATCCATGGATTCTGTCAGTGTTTTGATCTGTTCACCATCAACATTGCGTGCAGCAGCAACCACAGCCTCCCAGACACTGTTCAGAGAGGTGTACTGTTTTCCCTCCTTGTAAATCGCACATTTGATGATGGACCACAGGTTCTCAATGGGGTTCAGATCAGGTGAACAAGGAGGCCATATCATTAGATTTTCTTCTTTTATACCCTTTCTTGCCAGCCACGCTGTGGAGTACTTGGACGCGTGTGATGGAGCATTGTCCTGCATGAAAATCATGTTTTTCTTGAAGGATGCAGACTTCTTCCTGTACCACTGCTTGAAGAAGGTGTCTTCCAGAAACTGGCAGTAGGACTGGGAGTTGAGCTTGACTCCATCCTCAACCCGAAAAGGCCCCACAAGCTCATCTTTGATGATACCAGCTCAAACCAGTACTCCACCTTGCTGGCGTCTGAGTCGGACTGGAGCTCTCTGCCCTTTACCAATCCAGCCACGGGCCCATCCATCTGGCCCATCAAGACTCACTCTCATTTCATCAGTCCATAAAACCTTAGAAAAATCAGTCTTGAGATATTTCTTGGCCCAGTCTTGACGTTTCAGCTTGTGTGTCTTGTTCAGTGGTGGTCGACTTTCTGCCTTTCTTACCTTGGCCATGTCTCACCTTGTGCTTTTGGGCACTCCAGTGATGTTGCAGCTCTGAAATATGGCCAAACTGGTGGCAAGTGGCATCTTGGCAGCTGCACGCTTGACTTTTCTCAGTTCACGGGCAGTTATTTTGCGCCTTGGTTTTCCCACACGCTTCTTGCGACCCTGTTGACTATTTTGAATGAAACGCTTGATTGTTCGATGATCACGCTTCAGAAGCTTGGCTATTTTAAGACTGCTGCATCCCTCTGCAATATATCTCACTATTTTTGACTTTTCTGAGCCTGTCAAGTCCTTCTTTTGACCCATTTTGCCAAAGGAAAGGAAGTTGCCTAATAATTATGCACACCTGATATAGGGTGTTGATGTCATTAGACCACACCCCTTCTCATTACAGAGATGCACATCACCTAATATGCTTAATTGGTAGTAGGCTTTCCAGCCTATACAGCTTGGAGTAAGACAACATGCATAACGAGGATGATGTGGTCAAAATACTCATTTGCCTAATAATTCTGCACTCCCTGTATACATCTAGTCAAATCCAAACATAATTCAAAATGTATTTAAAA
Source organism: Gobio occitaniae (assembly GCA_033150135.1). Classification (NCBI taxonomy): domain Eukaryota; kingdom Metazoa; phylum Chordata; class Actinopteri; order Cypriniformes; family Gobionidae; genus Gobio; species Gobio occitaniae. The sequence goes on along the minus strand of JARQWZ010000585.1, from coordinate 238,198 downwards.
AAAATGCTGGAGTTTTAAAACTCTGTGTTCATATTGATATACACATTTACATTAATGTTCCAGTTTCATTAATGGCGATATGCACTGCAATTACATAAAGTCATTACTCAGAAAAACGATATGAATTTAGATAGACATGTGTACTGTGTAAGGCACAAATGGCATTTATAGTCCGTATCTAATATTTATTTTCAATGTCTTGTACCTTTGACAGTGTTCAACATGGTGGATGGCAATATGCATGCAAATGATATGCAGATGAGGTTATGCACAGTAAAACTAGGCTCCATATATGGGGACTTCGGGGTGGAGATGCATATACGCACAATCTTCTGCTGGCTGTGATTTATATTAAATCTGAATTTTTTTTTGTGAAATCTAGCTTTTGTGCGAAATCTACGCAAAGTTTTATAAATGGGACCCCAGGACATGCGCTGGCTTGAGCAGGGGGACCTTCGTGCGCTGGACACTATTGCTGAAAATAGGGTAACAAAGACGACGAAAAACTCAATGAAACTGGGAAATACCTTGAATTATATGTGACAAACCACTGATTCTGAGGGACAAAATACAGAAATCCGCTGTGTGGATGAAGATTGCTGATGTATCAGGTGAGATTCTCAATTCATTAATTCAATGTAAGTTACACCCTAAGGTAGGGCTGGGCGATATGGCCAAAAAAAAGAATCCCCGATTTTTTTGCACAAAATGCCCCCTGCTTAAAATCAATGTGCATATTGTTTTAACTTTATTTTCCTGGATTTTTTCTGGATTTCCCCCTTTGGGGTTTCAGTACAATCAGAAACAACAAGCTAAAAAGATAAGATGGCAGGCCCTGCCATTGTAAACAGCGAAAATGTAACATAACATAAAATATAACAACATAAAACTTTGTCAACATACAAAAATTATGTGACCCTTTTTGATAAGTTCTTTAAACACAAGATATTTAGTATATTTATAGGTAATTCGCATAAAGTGCAAAACATTCAAACGCATTATCAGTGCATGAAACGCATAAGGTGCTTATTTGTTGTGCTGTTATTAGTTTGAACAGCCTTTCTTTTCTCATTCTTAGCCAGGAAGACAAGCCTGTCATGAACGATATGTCTTTACAAAGCTTAAAGTGTCTACTTTTATTTGTGTACACTCAAAATAAAAACTAAATGTTGTGCTTTTTGCTAAATAAAAAAAATCTCCCGTCTGTCATCCTGTGAAGTCCACACTGAAATGCGTCTGAAAATTAACTGTAACTCAGCGAATACTTGCCTCACAGACACAACAGATATCTCTTTATAAAGCTTGGAATGTATACTTTTAAATTAAGTAATTTGTATATTATATGTTCCTCCAGCAGAGCCTCATTATCTGTAATGTGACCAACACCACGCGCGTGCAAAGAGATTCACATGCAAATCGTCCACGAGGAAGGAACGCAAACCTGTAAACACACCCATCGACTTAAAACAAAGAATCAACTTCATCATTTTCATCGAGCTTGGAAGACACTGAGTTTACGTTGGATTTACCACAGAAACAGAAACATAACGTGATTTTTGAGAATGTTTATGGTAAACAGTTCTTCTCACTTATACTAGCGTTATTGATGCATAAACGTCACCTTGTAGGCTACTAGTTGAACTATTGCTAGACTAAAATGTGTGAAATCAATGGAAACATGTTGAAATATGAAATAGGTAGGCAACCTTTCAATGCTAAATAAAGATACACGTACGGCATGGGGATATTTATATGCTCTATAATATTAAACACAGCATGATATAAAAGTAGGGTTGCCAACTGTCCCGTATTAGTCGGGATGCCCCGTTTATTGGGACTAAATGTCCCGTACGTCCAAAATGTCCCGTTTATTGACTGCTACGCTGATGTAACCACTGACTAAGGGACTGTACACATATGTTGCGTCTTTTGCATGCTCAAGTTTGTTATTTTAAATGTAGAAAAATAGAGCGCAATGCCGTCGTCATGCTCATGCGGAGCGCTTGTTTTTCCCAGGCGCATATATGCGCAGTGAGATGAAACAGCTTAGCAACGTCAGACTGTTTGCGTATGCATTCATAGATTATATTGCAAACAAATCATTATGATATTCATGGTGATACTGTAACGAGAAATCCATGTGTAAAACAGTTATGTAATTTTTTTCAGGATTATTTGATGAATAGAAAGAGTTAATAAAAAACAGCATTATCTGAAATAAATTTGTATTTGTAACTTTTGCAACATGTAATGCATTCTTGCTGAATAAAACTATTCCTTAAAAAGTATGAATTATTAATAAAACTATAAATTTTTAAACAAATTCATTCTGACCCCAAACTTTTGAGCGGTAGTGTATAATGCTACAAAAGCTTTAGATGGTTTGTGTGTAACAACTGACATTCATTTCTATGATGTTAAAATTATTTTTAGGATTAAAACGTGCATTAATAGGTTGAGCAAATCAAATGTGTTTATATCTGAGAGCCTTTTATACACACACTTAGACACTGAAATAACATACACTTTGAGTGTCCCTTATAAAGAACCACTATTGTCCCTTATTTTTGTCCCACTTTTTGTCCTTTGTTATGTTGTGTTGTAAATAAATGCAAACAATTCAAAAAGCCATTCTTTTAATCTCTTCAGTCTTTGTTCTAGTTCCCTCACAGTCATTCAGCTGATATAGGGCCATTAGGATTAGGAGATGGGTCTTTGTCTTTCTCAGGTGTGAAACACATCATTATTCATGATGATTCACGCCCTCCCCACATAAGCCTTCCTGACACAAAACATGCCTTACACATTTTAAACCAGTATATTGTTTTATGTGAATGAGTGGCCAGAGTGATTTTTTCATCGTCTTGAAGCAAAAATTCTAGCCTACGTGATCCAGTTTTCAAAAGTCTTGTGAACAAATAATCAGTATGGGTTTAATAGCCTTATAACAGACTTTTTTTATACCAAATATACCATTCTAAATTTAATAGTAAGAGTAGCGGGGTTGCTGTTATTATACATAGAAACGTACAGTTTGTTGAGGAGGCCACTGTGATGGATAAAAATGGTCGATATGTAATAATTCAAGGCAAACTTTTCAACATGCCTGTGGTCCTGGCCAGTGTGTATGCACCTAACTGGGATAATGTACAGTTTTTTAGTGATCTCTTCTCACTTTTACCCAGTCTTGACACATATAATTTAATTTTAGGAGGAGATCTGAACTGTGTCCTGTACCCAACTCTGGATCGCTCTAGTTCCACGATTATTGCAGAAAGTAAATCGGCGCAATGTATCAATTAATTACTCCAGACATATGGTGTAAGTGACCCCTGGAGATTTAAGTATTCATCATCTAAACAGTTTTCTTTCTATTCACCGGTACATAAAACGCATTCCAGGATTGATTATTATCTGTTGGACAGGAAACTACTCCCCCTAATGACACAAGTAGAGTATGGCAGCATAGTTATTTCGGATCATATTCCAGTATTACTAAAGCTTTGGCCGAGTTTTATAAGAAATTTTCTGCCAAATTAACGCCTCTATTGAGTAAAATATTCGAGGAAGTCCTTGATTCAAAGTTTCTTCCCCCAACCATGACACAGGCAACCATATCGGTCCTTCTTAAAAAGGATACAGACCGACTTAAATGTGAATCTTACCGCCCGATCAGTTTACTTTACTGTGAATATAATGCCGCGTTCCAGGCAACCCGTGTTTTTCCAACCTTCTACCTGTGAAAGTGCACTGGAACGGCAGTCAAACTCGTGACTTCCCACCCGTGAACTCGTACTAGATCGATGTACTCCCAGTTACGAGATCTGACGTCACATAGCCCCGTACGGATGCGGTGTTTATGAAACAAATATAAAATTAATGTTAAATAAAAGGTATAACATCTTCTCTTGCCGTATGCGCTGTTTTTCCCCCTCCGTTTCCCTCAAATAAGCAAGTAACCACCTTTGGCGATAGAAATGATTGTAAATTTAGCATAAGCCTCATATGGTCCGCCATGCTTTGTTTACATCTAGCTACCACACGATTCCTTGCGCTTAGGCAGTTTGGCGTGACTTTGCCTGGAACGCTACAAAGTGGTGAGTCGTGGTTTGAAGTTGTAACTTACGGGCTCAAAAACCTGCCTGGAACGCAGGATAAGATCCTGACCAAGGTTCTGGCAACCAGACTAGAGCCAGTCATGAGTAAGATAGTCCATCCTGATCAGACTGGCTTTATTGCTGGCAGACAGTTATTTAGTAATCTCCGCCGTTTATTTAATGTTGTTACGTCCTTGAAAGTATTTTTTATTGTTCTTGAATTATTGGGGAAAGCGAACGGCTTTTGAAGCAGGTCGGCGGAGCGCGCATGTAAGTTTTGAACATATTCTTTAGTCCTGTTGCACGACTCTAGTAGTTTGATTGTCCTACTAATATTTTATTTCGTTGTGTGGGATTTTTAGCCTTGTATTACTGCCATAGCCAATTGCAATATTGCATTTGAATAAGATAATCTGACGTTGTTATTACCGAGACAGCTTTGCACTTAAGTTGCCTAGATCCAGGCATAAATTGGTTTTGATTTAAAGACATTCACGGCCTATCATCTGCGCGTTGAACTGCAATTATCAGAGGCAGCTGAGCGAACGAAATAGTGTATATATACAGTAGTCAGGTGTGTTGCCATTCGGGAAAGCGAACGGCTTTTGAAGCAGGTCGGCGGAGCGCGCATGTAAGTTTTGAACATATTCTTTAGTCCTGTTGCACGACTCTAGTAGTTTGATTGTCCTACTAATATTTTATTTCGTTGTGTGGGATTTTTAGCCTTGTATTACTGCCATAGCCAATTGCAATATTGCATTTGAATAAGATAATCTGACGTTGTTATTACCGAGACAGCTTTGCACTTAAGTTGCCTAGATCCAGGCATAAATTGGTTTTGATTTAAAGACATTCACGGCCTATCATCTGCGCGTTGAACTGCAATTATCAGAGGCAGCTGAGCGAACGAAATAGTGTATATATACAGTAGTCAGGTGTGTTGCCATTCGGGAAAGCGAACGGCTTTTGAAGCAGGTCGGCGGAGCGCGCATGTAAGTTTTGAACATATTCTTTAGTCCTGTTGCACGACTCTAGTAGTTTGATTGTCCTACTAATATTTTATTTCGTTGTGTGGGATTTTTAGCCTTGTATTACTGCCATAGCCAATTGCAATATTGCATTTGAATAAGATAATCTGACGTTGTTATTACCGAGACAGCTTTGCACTTAAGTTGCCTAGATCCAGGCATAAATTGGTTTTGATTTAAAGACATTCACGGCCTATCATCTGCGCGTTGAACTGCAATTATCAGAGGCAGCTGAGCGAACGAAATAGTGTATATATACAGTAGTCAGGTGTGTTGCCATTCGGGAAAGCGAACGGCTTTTGAAGCAGGTCGGCGGAGCGCGCATGTAAGTTTTGAACATATTCTTTAGTCCTGTTGCACGACTCTAGTAGTTTGATTGTCCTACTAATATTTTATTTCGTTGTGTGGGATTTTTAGCCTTGTATTACTGCCATAGCCAATTGCAATATTGCATTTGAATAAGATAATCTGACGTTGTTATTACCGAGACAGCTTTGCACTTAAATTGCCTAGATCCAGGCATAAATTGGTTTTGATTTAAAGACATTCACGGCCTATCATCTGCGCGTTGAACTGCAATTATCAGAGGCAGCTGAGCGAACGAAATAGTGTATATATACAGTAGTCAGGTGTGTTGCCATTCGGGAAAGCGAACGGCTTTTGAAGCAGGTCGGCGGAGCGCGCATGTAAGTTTTGAACATATTCTTTAGTCCTGTTGCACGACTCTAGTAGTTTGATTGTCCTACTAATATTTTATTTCGTTGTGTGGGATTTTTAGCCTTGTATTACTGCCATAGCCAATTGCAATATTGCATTTGAATAAGATAATCTGACGTTGTTATTACCGAGACAGCTTTGCACTTAAGTTGCCTAGATCCAGGCATAAATTGGTTTTGATTTAAAGACATTCACGGCCTATCATCTGCGCGTTGAACTGCAATTATCAGAGGCAGCTGATCTCACTCAGCAACGAATAGGTTCTATTTAACGAACGTTCCATAGCTGGCGCGGAAGCGTCAGCGGAAGCGTTCAGCTCGCGTTTCAGCCTCCGCGTGTGAAGACCGACGCGGGTAAAGACATCTGTATTCGACTCTTCCTCTGCGCGACTCCTCCGAGGCAGGGACTCCGATAAGGCACCGAGTTATCTCCTTCTTCTCCCTTCATCTTTCTTTCCTTCCTCTCTCTAACCATGTGCGTCAACTCCATCCCCGTTATCTCGCAACCACGACCCACTATTACACGTAGACGTAGACGGCACCGTAACACTGCTAATCTACTTCCTGTTCCCTTCTCCTCTAATGCCTCTCCGTCTCTTTCTTTTTCTGTGGGGCTATGGAATTGTCAGTCAGCTGTCAATAAAGCTGACTTCATTCCTGCCTTTGCCACTCAATCCACCCTCAAAATCCTGGCCTTGACTGAGACCTGGATCCGTCCAGAAGACTCAGCAACACCTGCTGCTCTCTCTAATAACTTCTCTTTCTCCCACACCCCTTGCAAGACTGGGAGGGGTGGGGGCACGGGTCTTCTCATTTCTAACAATTGGAAATACTCATCTCACACAGCTCTTTGCAAAAACAACACATTCGAATATCATGCTATAACGCTTTCAACTCCCACTAAAATACATATTGTAGTCATTTACCGCCCCCCAGGTCCACTCACCACCTTTGTTGATGAGCTGGATGTTCTGCTGTCCTCATTTCCAGAGGATGGCTGCCCACTCATAGTACTCGGCGACTTCAACATTCACCTGGACAAATCTTATGCTTCAGATTTCCACTCCCTCCTAGCTTCATTCGACCTCAAACGCCTCATCACGTCACATACCCACAAATCTGGTAACCAGCTGGACCTCATTTACACACGCAACTGCTCTACAGACAATATCTTGGTCAAACCTCTACACATCTCAGATCACTTTTTCATCACATTTAATCTCCAACTCACTACTCACACACCACCAGCTCCTCCACCAGTTACTTTCAGACGAAACCTGCGCTCACTCTCTCCTTCTCATCTTTCCTCTGCTGTCTCTTCCTCCCTTCCCTCATCCACACAATTCTCTTCTATGGATGTTAACACTGCAACTGACACTCTATGCTCCACCTTAACTTCATGTCTAGACAATATCTGCCCTCTTTCTTTTAGGCCAGCACGAGCTACTCCCTCTAACCCTTGGTTATCTGATGTTATTCGTGAACATCGGACGACACTCAGGGCAGCAGAGAGGAAATGGCATAAATCAAATCACCCATCAGATCTAGCTAAGTATCAGTCTTTGCTCTCATCCTTCTCGAATGAAGTACACGCAGCTAAATATTCTTATTTCCAAAACAAAATCACCAGCACCACAAACTCACGCACACTATTCAGAACATTCAACTCTCTGCTCTGTCCTCCTCCTCCACCCCCCACCACCTCCCTATCTCCAGACGACTTTGCACAATTCTTCACAAAGAAAACAACAACTATCAGCAATCAGTTCTCACCCCCACACACTGTGGATTTTAGATCAGCCACTTCCACGACCGAACATACTCTCTCCTCATTTTCCACACTCACTGAGGCCGAAGTATCTAAACTTCTCCTCTCCAGCCATCCCACCACCTGTCCTCTCGATCCCATTCCCTCACACCTCCTTCAAGCCATCTCTCCTACTCTCCTTCCTGCACTCACACACATCATCAACACATCGCTCTGCACTGGCACTTTCCCTACCACTTTCAAGCAGGCTCGGGTAACTCCACTGCTTAAGAAACCCACTTTAAACGCATCACTCATAGATAACTACAGACCTGTCTCTCTCCTGCCATTCATAGCAAAAACTCTTGAACGAGTTGTTTTCAACCAGGTTTCATCCTTCCTCTCACAGAATAACCAGCTGGACTCGAACCAATCCGGTTTCAAAAGGGGCCACTCCACAGAGACTGCATTACTGTCGGTCACCGAAGCCCTGCGGATAGCTAAAGCTGAGTCCAAATCATCAGTCCTTGTCCTCCTTGATCTATCTGCTGCCTTTGACACGGTAAATCATCAAATCCTTCTGTCCACCCTCTCATCACTGGGCATCACAGGGACTCCGCTCCATTGGTTTGAATCTTATCTCACAGGTAGGTCCTTCAAGGTTGCCTGGAGAGGAGAGGAATCCCAAGCGCATCAACTGACCACGGGGGTTCCTCAGGGCTCAGTGCTTGGACCTCTCCTTTTCTCCATTTACACTACTTCATTAGGTCCCATCATACAGGCACATGGCTTCTCATATCACTGCTATGCTGATGACACTCAGCTCTACCTTTCATTCCAACCAGACGACCCCACAGTAGCTGCACGAATCTCCGGCTGTCTGGCTGACATCTCTGCATGGATGAGTAAAAATCACCTACAGCTCAACCTGGCAAAGACTGAGTTCCTCATCTTTCCCGCCAGTCCCACTATGCAACATGACTTCACCATCCAGCTAGGTGCATCCCTGATCTCCCCTTCAAAATCAGTCAGAAATCTTGGAGTTACATTTGATGACCAGTTGTCCTTCAGAGATCACATTGCTAAGACAGCTCGCTCTTGCAGGTTTGCGCTCTACAACATCAGGAAGATCAGACCGTTCCTAACAGAACACGCAACACAGCTTCTTGTCCAGGCCCTGGTTATTTCTAGACTTGACTACTGCAACGCGCTTCTGGCTGGACTCCCCTCTTGTGCGATCCAAACACTTCGAATGATCCAGAATGCAGCGGCACGTCTGGTCTTCAACGAGCCCAAAAGGACCCACGTCACACCACTCTTCATCTCTCTGCACTGGCTACCACTCGCTGCTCGCATCAAGTTTAAGTCGCTGACGCTTGCCTACAGAGCCACCACGCACTCAGCTCCTGCATACTTTGGCTCGATTCTACGTCGCCACACCCCCACCAGAAGCCTTCGTTCAGCTAAGGAGCGAAGGCTTGTGGTACCATCACAGAGAGGCAAAAAATCCCTCTCCAGAACATTCTCATTCAACGTTCCCAGCTGGTGGAATGATCTGCCCACCGCCATCCGAAATGCGGATTCATTGACAACATTCAAAAGTCAACTAAAAACTCATCTCTTCCGTGAGCACTTAACCTCCTAAAAAAAAAAAAAAAAAAAAAAAAAAAAAAAAAACTTTCCTTTCCTCTTTTCCTCCTCTTTCCCTCCCTACTCTAGCCTATGCTACACTGAGAAATGTACACGGACCAAGTATTTCAGGCACTTGTTGCGCTCACTCGACTCTTCACGACCAATCGCTTATTGTACCCCCAAGTTGTAAGTCGCTTTGGATAAAAGCGTCTGCTAAATGCATAAATGTAAATGTAAATGTAAATTATTTGCTACAAAATTATTTGATTCTTGCCTGTAATGCAGTCTTCCAGAAGGCGGCTCTTTTTGGAAGAGCTCTGGTAGCAACAAATTGTTACGGCTGTGAATCAAAGACAATGGATCCAATAGCGTAGTGAGAAATATGCTCATTTATTGGGTTTACACCAGTTCAAAAGAAGCTCAAGGTCCAAAGAGATAAAGAGACAACAGGATGGAAGAGACTGCAAACAGCAGACAGGCAGGCAAAACCCAGGCGATGAAGTGCAGGCAGCGAAGCAGGGAAAGCAGCGGGCAATGGGCCAGGCGGAACATGCGAGCATGAAAAACAGGTTTTAATTTGGAAACATGAAACACGGGGTGAATCCTCCCGTACGCGGGAGGTAGTTTGAGGCGGACTGCCACCGGACTAAGAATCTTGGTGACAGTGAACGGGCCAATGAATTTAGGAGCTAACTTATTACTTACGGAGCGGAGAGGAATGTTCTTAGATGAAAGCCACACTTTTTGACCCACGACGTAGACGGGAGGCTTAGACCGGTGGCGATCGGCTTGGGCCTTGGTGCGTTTACCCACCTGAAGCAGAGTCTCGCGGGCTCTGCTCCAGGTGTCACGACACCTCTGGACGAAGGCGTGAGCGGAGGGGACCGCGACTTCGGATTACAGACTGGGAAAAATTGGTGGCTGGTACCCTAAGCTACACTTAAATGGCGAAAGGCCCGTACCTGACACTGGTAACGAATTATGCGCGTACTCAATCCATGAGATGCGTTGGCTCCAGGAGGAAGGATTCTTGGAAACCAGACATCGCAACCCTCTCTCCAGGTCTTGGTTAGCCCGCTCAGTCTGGCCATTAGTCTGGGGATGAAAACCCGAAGACAAGCTAACCGTCGCCCCTATTAATTTACAAAATTCTCGCCAAAATTTGGACACAAACTGAGGTCCCCTGTCGGAAACCACGTCCATCGGGAGGCCATGTAAACGAAAGACGTGATCGACCACAGCTACCGCTGTCTCCTTAGCAGAGGGTAATTTAGGTAAGGGAATAAAGTGAGCCATCTTCGAGAACCGGTCCACAACGGTCAAAACGACCGTCTTGCCCTGGGAGGGCGGGAGGGCGGTAATAAAATCTAGCGCAATGTGGGACCAGGGTCTCGAAGGGATCGACAGTGGTTGAAGGAGCCCATCGGGAGGGCGATTAGAAGTCTTACCCATGGCACAGACTGAACAGGCCAAAACAAAATCTCGGATGTCACGAGCCATCCTAGGTCACCAGAATCGTTGCTTTACCAAAAACTTGGTTCTATTGACCCCTGGGTGACAAGCTACATTGGAACAATGACCCCATCGTACCACGTCAGACCGAACTCCCTCTGGTACAAATAATCGACTCGGTGGTCCGCCGGGCGGAGGCGTTACCCCTTCTAAGGCTGATCTAACCTTCGATTCGACCTCCCATGTGAGTGTGGAGATACTAAGTCTCTCAGGTAAAATGCACTCGGGAGTGGACGGGCGTTCGGAGCGGTCAAAAACGCGCGATAAAGCATCGGGTTTGATGTTCTTGGAACCCGGGCGGTACGAAAGAGTAAAATCAAAACGTCCGAAAAAAAGAGACCACCGAGCCTGCCTAGAGTTGAGTCTTTTGGCAGATCTGATGTATTCCAGATTCTTATGATCGGTCCACACGATGAAAGGTACCCCCGACCCCTCTAGCCAATGACGCCATTCCTCCAATGCAAGTTTTACTGCCAACAGCTCTCTGTTACCAATGTCATAATTGCGTTCGGCTGGTGACAGACGGTGAGAAAAAAACGCGCAAGGATGCATCTTGTCATCCGAGGAAGAGCGCTGGGAGAGAACTGCTCCTACCCCCACCTCTGACGCGTCCACCTCCACCACGAACTGACGTAAAGGATCAGGTGTCACGAGAATGGGAGCCGAAACGAAGCGGCTCTTGAGGTTGGTAAATGCGGCCTCGGCTGCATCAGACCACCTGAACGCAGTTCCGGGGGAGGTCAACGCGGTCAGAGGCGCGGCTAGCTGGCTGAAATTGCGAATGAAACGCCGATAAAAATTGGCAAATCCCAGAAACCTCTGTAGGGCCTTACGGGAATCTGGGATTGGCCAATCTATCACAGCCTTAACCTTGTCAGGGTCCATGCACATTCCCTCGGATGAGATGATATAACCTAAGAATGGAACAGACTGTGCATGAAACGCGCACTTCTCCGCCTTGACAAAAAGCCCATTCTCTAGCAACCTCTGTAACACTAGTCTGACGTGCTGACATGTTCCTGGAGAGAAGATGAAAAAATCAATATGTCATCCAGGTAGACATAAATTAACTGGTCAACCATATCTCCCAGCACGTCATTAACTAGTGCTTGGAAGAGGGCATGACTAAGTATTCAAAATGGCCCCTAGGGGTATTAAATGCAGTCTTACATTCATCCCCCTCCCTTATGCGGACCAAATGATAAGCATTACGTAAATCCAATTTCGTGAATATGGATGCTCCCTGTAACCTCTCAAAAGCTGAAGACATCAACGGCAAAGGATAAGTATTCTTTACCGTGATGTTGTTCAGCCCTCGGTAATCAATGCAAGGTCACAGAGAACCATCCTTCTTACCCACGAAAAAGAACCCCGCCCCCGCTGGAGAAGAGGAAGGGCGGATGAACTCAGAAGCTAGAGAATCAGAAATGTATTTCTCCATGGCCTCCCTCTCAGGAGTAGAAAGTGAATATAACTTGCCCTTAGGCGGAGACTTGCCTGGAAGTAGATCTATGGCACAGTCATAGGGACGATGAGGAGGAAGAGAAGCAGCCCGGGACTTACTGAACACCTCCTTCAGGTCGAGATACTCCTCTGGCACGTTTGATAAATCCATCGTCTCCTCCTGAAACACAAAACTAGACACAGACGAATGGGCAGACACAAGACAAGAGGCATAGCACTGATTACTCCAGACCGTGACCGTGCTGTGTCCCCAGTCAATCCTCGGGTTGTGCTTCTCAAGCCATGGATGACCGAGGACAACAGGTGCGTGAGGGGAATCAGTGAGGAGGAACGTGATGGTCTCAGAGTGGTTGCCCGAAATAGTGAGTGTAATCCTATCCGTGGTGTGAGTGATGGTGGGTAATGTCTGTCCATTGAGGGCGTGTACAGCAATGGTGTTGGGAAGGGGAGTGAAGGGAATCTTGAGTCGGTGAGCCAGAGAACAGTCAATGAAGTTCCCCCTCCGCTCCGGAATCCACAAGGGCTTGACACTCGTGATAACCGTCTGCCCACTGCAATCTTCCCGGAAGGAGGGTCGCGGACGAGGATTTCCCCAACGCAGCTCCACCCGACAGTAGCCTCCTCTCTACTGCCGGGCTTGACCTTTTACTGGACACTGGTTGAGGAAATGCCCCGCCGCGCCACAGTAAAGACACAGTCCCTCCACTCGACGACGCTCTCTCTCCTCCCGGGAAAGCCGAGCTCTGCCTACCTGCATGGGCTCGGGTGCGTTGGTGGGACTGACCGTGTTAGCACCAGGGAACTCGTGGAAATCCGGGGTCCTTCTCAGTCGTGTGCGTTGGTTTAAAGACTCGAGACGTGAGTCAACCCGAAGGGCCAGATCCATGAGTCCGTTAAGGTCCGAAGGCAGGTCCACAGCGTACACCTCCTGCTGAACACGGTCAGCCAGCCCATGCAGGAAACGGTCCCACTGCGCCTCCTCGTTCCATCTACACTCTGCGGCCAAGGTCCGGAAGTCAATGATGTAATCGGAGACGGGTCTATTACCTTGCTGGAGTTCGGCAAGTTTACGGGCCGCCTCGCGTCCCGTAGCTGCTCGGTCAAAGACCCGTCTCATCTCCTCTGAGAGTGAGAGGAACGAGGAACAACACGGATCTTGATTTTCCCAGACCGCCGTTCCCCAGCGTGCCGCACGCCCCGTTAGTAGGTTGATCACCAACGCCACTCTGGAAGCTTCTGTAGAAAACGAAGTTGGTTGCAAGGAGAAAAACAAAGAACATCTCGTTAGAAATGATCTACACAGATCGGGCTCACCCGCATAGCGTTCTGGCGTTGGGATCCGGGGTTCGTGCGGATTGATGTTACTGAAGGGCTGGGGAATCGGCGGTGGTGTAGGTGGCGGCGCAGTGGGCACTCCAAGCTGTTGAATGAGTGTGGAGAGCTCGGACACCTGCTCCGCCACCGCCTGCACTGCCTGGGCTGTACTAGTCGCTTGTTGATCCTGACGATCCATACGCTGATTACTCGCGTTGAGATATTCCTGGAGTTCGGTCACCCTCGCTGGATCCATAAAGATGGTCAGTTCGTTCTGTTACGGCTGTGAATCAAAGACAATGGATCCAATAGCGTAGTGAGAAATATGCTCATTTATTGGGTTTACACCAGTTCAAAAGAAGCTCAAGATCCAAAGAGATAAAGAGACAACAGGATGGAAGAGACTGCAAACAGCAGACAGACCCAGGCGATGAAGTGCAGGCAGCGAAGCAGGGAAAGCAGCGGGCAATGGGCCAGGCGGAATCCAGGAATCCGGAACGGAGAAGACACACGGGAAACAGGAACGACAGCCACGAACACAACACAACACCAGGAAGCCTGTAACGAACTGACAGTGATAGTGGGTGAGAGAGCTGCAAATAAAGCCTGGTGATAATGTGCTGCAGGTGGAGGTGATGAGCACCGTAATCAGTAACCACGCCTCCACACAACCTCACAAACACAGAGAAGAGAGACCATGAATTGATGAACCGTGACACAAATAAGACATTTTAAGTTTGGGTTCTATAAATTAAAACTTCAGTCAAAGTGTTATAAACAAGTGTTAAACAAGTACAAACTAAAAGGCCTTTTGACCCCTAGCTTTGGAGAGTTTGGTAAAAAAAAAATATATATATTCTCCTCCTCCACAACCAGCTCACTACTTCTCCTTTTCTTTACATTGGTCTTAAAGGTCCCATGGCATGAAATTTTTATTTTATGAGGTTTTTCAACATTAATATGAGTTCCCCTAGCCTGAATATTGTCCCCAAGTGGCTAGAAATGTTGATGGGTGTAAACCGAGTTCTGGCTGTCTTTCTCTGCCTTTGAGAAAATGACAGCTCAGAAGAGCTGATCTTGAATTTTCCTGTTATGACGTCATATGGGGAACGATTACCTCCCTTTCCTCCGCCCAGAGAATTTGGCACGCCCATGCGAGCGCCATATTTGTTTGTCCTGGAGAGATCATGGCTTGTGAGCGAGTGAATGCTGGCAGTTTCTCAGTGTTTGGATGTACAAATGAAAGCAAAAGTCTTTTCTCAGTTCCTTCTGATCTGTGATCAGTGATTTCTGATGTGTAGCTAATTATTCAAGTTCACACAGAACTTTATTATTCGTGCTGGGACTTCTCTCTCTCCCGACAGAACGTTGTTTTTGTGTTCAGCGTGAGCGTATCCGGGCTGGCAGCCTAGCCCCACAACAAACTGATTACATTCGATTACTGCCCTGTTGTGTCTTTGTTTGCGCTGTGTACTCAATGCACTGACGCTTTTCATATGATAGGAAAATATCTAAAAATAATGCTATAATCAACACTTACTCCTTACTCGTTCATCTCCTATAATGGTACATTACATGTGTTATAAAGTTGGTAATAAGGAGGAAGACGGGCTCGGCGTGACTGGGACTCGTGTTTATTCAGGACTCTCAGATACAAACACACTAAACTCACAGCACTGACAGCTCTCACAACTCAGTAGGTACAATATAACTTTGTTAGCGATCTCTCCGTCTCTGGTCCGTGATGTCCGGTTCACGAACGAATCGTTCCTTTGAACCGGTTCTTTTTAGAGAACCGGTCGATCCAGTTCACCAAATCGGACTGAATCGGGTTTGACTGCTGTTATGAAAAGGAGACTTTGCATAGTTGCTACATCTGTGCCTTCAGAGAGAGTGTTTTTGAAAATGGGTTAGATTATTTCAGAAAGATGACACAGAATGAGTCCTAACAAAGTTAGGCAGATTGTTTTTCTGAACTCAAACCTACCCTCATAAAAGAGGGTCAAGCTGCATATTGTAACTTGGATTGTTTTTTCACTACAGTGGTTAAAACTGCCTTTGCACTTTGTTTTTGCAATTATTAGGGGCCAAGCACCGAAGGTACGAAGGCACCTATTGAAACCGTTAGCGTTCCTATTCTTCTTCTTCTTCTTCTTCCGCTCTTGAGTCTATGGCAGCCCATAGAACCGTTTTTGTGAAAGTTATGAAATTTGGCACACTCATAGAGGACAGTCTGAATTGTCAACATAGCAAATTTGGAGTCTCTAACTCAATCCCTCTAGCTATTGGATATCTAAAGGGATATCTCAATCCCTCTAGATATCCAATTTTACCATATCGGCCATTTTGACTGCTGGCCATTCATCACAGGGAGACAGACGAGAGAATGCGCATCCTGTTTATTTTCTTTATTTAGCGAAAAGCACAACATTTAGTTTTTATTTTGAGTGTACACAAATAAAAGTAGACACTTTAAGCTTTGTAAAGACATTTTGTTCATGTCTGTGAGGCCAAAAGCTGGCGCTAGGGTTAAATAGGAACTCAAACGACGTAGTTAGTCAAACGCCGCTGAACAGAACCAACTCATAATGACGTGATCATGGTGACAAAGGAAGACATGTGACTAATGAAAACAGATTGTCCATGAAAACTAAACATAACAGTGACAATACTACAATCACAAAATAAATGTTTCTTCAATAAGGCCACAGAATGAGCATGTTTCATCAATATCATAGATGAATTAAACCTAAAATGATTGTGATAACGTCGTAGGTCACATGATAACGTCAACACGGTGGATGATGTGCGGATTGCTTTATGAGGCTACATAGTAACTACTCTTTTAAAACTTGTTAAGTACTTATTGAAATGAAGCTCAGTGAGTATGCAGTTTCGGAAGCAGACACCATTAACCTTGCCGTTAGCACCAAACAAATCTAACTACCTCTATCATTACCTTGCTGATATACAGTACTAGAGCAATACGCACAAGTTAACGTATGAAAAGGGAACTAATGCGACAGGTCAAGTCTGTTACAAGGGAGTAATTAAGGTCAAAAGGAAACTCAATGAACATAGAAATATGAACAAAAACAACAAAACTAAACATAGCCAATGTTTAGGAATTGATCGACAAACTGTGGTTCTCTTGAATCTGTCTTAAATCCCTCGACTTTGACATTCTGTTCCTGTTTTTCTACCTCAGTGTCTTCTGCAAATTCAGTTCCTGGTTCCTGTGTTTCCATTGAGGTCTTGTTTCCATAGCATCCCTTGTTTTTAACCACCTCAACTTATCACAGTCCTTTGTTATCTAGTGTATTTAAACCCTCAGTCATCTTATATCCCTGGTGTTTATTTAATATAAGTGTTTGTTGTCTTTCTATGTCAAGCCTCTTATCTTGGATTATCTAGTCAAGTCAGCGTGTGACAGTCACTGATTTGTCATACAGCTCAAAGCATTATGGGTAGAATCTCTCATCAGTCTATTCTGATTCATCAACAAAGTTTCACTGATCCAGACACATTAAACCCAGGATAGAGCGGCTGAGTGAATGTGGTCTGGACTGTGTGGATGAGGCTCATTGTGTCTCCAGAGACGCTGTAGAAGGACAGAGTTCCTGCACTGTGATCCACATACACTCCTACTCTACGGCCAACGGACTTAACAGGGATTTTAGTCTTTATCTTATTATGTCTGAATGAGCAAATGATGGGAGAGCAGAGCAAACTCCAGGACTGATAATTATCTCCAAACTCAACATCTTTACCATTCCTGCCGATGCTCTTATATGCCACTGCTATACACGCACCCTCATTCCACTCAACCTCCCAGTAAGAGCGTCCACTCACACTCTCTCTACACAACACCTGAAAGTTATTAACAAATCTGTCCGGATGATCAGGATACGGCTGAATCTTGTTTACAGTGAATGAAATCAATCTGTTCCTCTCTGAAAGACGGAGGCGTTCATTTGCTGTGTGTGGATCCAGAGTAAGCCGATGGTAATCTGATGAAGATAAAAACGCATCAGAATCAAGAATCTGTCTGTTAGTGTGTCAGTTAGATAGTGTGTGTGTGTGTGTGTGTGTGTGTGTGTAGACATACATTTTTGTAGTCCTGCTGCAATCCTGATCTCTCCTCCATGATCCACACTACAAAACACAGTGTAACAGTTGATCAGTACTCTCTCTCTCTCACACACACACATAGGTTTGTTTGTTTATATTAGTGACTTCCATTGTTTTTATATCAGGATAATGATTCACACACAGCAGTGTGTGTGAATCTTTCTACTCTCTCTATGACATGGAGTAAAGTGCCTTGCTCAAGGACACACTGGTGGTGACCGCTGGGATCGAACCAGCAACCTTCTGCATATCAGGTCCATGGTTTAACCCACTGGACCACCATCTCACACTTTTGTGCCCGAAAAGTGTTTACTGTGGTCCATGTTAACAGAACAGGACAGTTAAGATTAGGTGATGTATTAATTTATTACATATTTATGAAATTGCAAAAAATTCAACCAAATTCAGACAACCACACTCACAAGATGGCCTTACTGTTCAGCACACTTGGGGCTGGAGAGAAGTCTGGACTCAGGGGCTGGAAAGGATTTGTTTGTGGCCTAGACACACATAAGGGTGAGAGCCATAATGGCCCATAATGAAATCTCTGGATTATCTGTGGAGATGTGTGCTGCAGCAGCGCTGTCATATCTGTAAATCGGGAGCCACGATTGCCCCTCACCTAACACTATAATAACTAAAGCGCATTAGCATCCATGGTACTTTTAGTTACTACAGCCAACAGTTTTCTAGCTATGCCTTTATGTAAATGCATATTACCTGGTTGCGATAATTTACAAAACGGCTCTCCTTATTTAAATTTCCTAAAACCGATGATAACAAGAAGAGGTGGATTCATTTTGTGAAGAGCCACCTTCCATGAAAAGCTGAGGATAATAAGATACTTAAGTGATTCATTGAGTGATGATTGTTTGATTATTGAAGAAACCTGATTATAATGAGCAGACTCACTGAAGGACAGAGAAACACAAGAACTACAACTGACTTCAGCCACAGCCTTAGATGAAATCAACTGAAGACATTAAATCTCTCTTATTACAAACCAGATTGACTTCATGAATGACATCTACAGAGGTTCTTATTTGGAAGTAACAGAGGTTTAGAGGTTGATGTTGTATTGAAAATATTTGGTCACCATTATGGTGATCAGTGTTCCCTTTATTCGGGCAGTTTGACTCTTGGCTTTTGATGTCAGTTTGTGGTCTTTGTAACAGTGTTTACTCAAACACATAATTTGTTGCGAAAGAAGCCATAAACAAAGATGGTCATATGATATATCTTTCAACATCATAAAGGAGACTGATAATTGACACATAAAAAATTAAATTATCAAATTGTTATTAGTAGATTTTCACCAGCTATCCTTTCTTGCCAGATATCAAATATTCTGAAAAATCTTAAAATAAAATCTTTGTTATTTAAATACATTGTAAAGAAAACCACTTTAGGCACCCCCACACAAAAATCAAGAATCAGCATATTAATCTCAACAACGGTGACATGCTTCATACTGCAATGCATACAGGGATATATAATCATCATAGTATAACACTCATGACTCCCAGCATGCATTGCATCATGTCACCATTGTTGAGATTCATATGATGATTCTTGATGTCTGTGTGCGCAAACATTTTTCCCCCCTAAATGTATCTAAAAATCTAAATTTAGGATGACTGACCTGTGGCAGTAAAGCATTTATGGTGAAAATCTATTAAAACAACTTTTATTAACATTTCTATTATCCACTTTTATGTTTATGGATTCCTTTGCAAAAAAGTATATGTTCCAGTGAACTCTGTTACTAAGACCACAAACTGACATAAAATGGCAAGTCAAATTGCCCAACTAAAATAAACACTGATCCCCATAACGGTGACCAAACATTTACCATAAAACATCAACCTCTAAACCTCTGTTAATTCTCAAAAGAACTGTAGACAAATGGCAGAAGTAAAGTCAGTCTGTTTTATAATAAGAGAGATGTAACGTCTTTTCAGTTGATGTCATCTTAAGCTGTGGCTGTAGTTGTGTTTCTCTGTCCTTCAGTGATTCTGCTTTTTTGTGTACAGTCACAATAAAAACAAATTGTTTTGCTATTTGCAAAATAAAGAAAACAAACATGATGCGCAATCTCCAGCCTCTCTGTCAAAGACGTTCATTCAGATAGTCTTCAGAAAAGGACCTCTAGCTTAGTGAATACTTGTCTCACAAACATGAGACATATGTCTAAAGAAATGCTGAAATGTCAGGTTTTAAACAATGTAAACCAAATCGAAAACAAATATTCTGTGTTTATGACATCTGGTTGAAAAGTGATAGATGTCAGTCTTTCGCGAGCCACTTCATTATCCGCTAATGCAGCCACGCCCACAGAGCACACGCTCTTTCAGATTCAAATACTAACGATCCAGAGTCAACGCCCACACATCAACTCATACAAACACATCTAGTGACGCGCTGTAACGTTACTTCAGATACATCGTTTTGACACGCGTTGAGCAATAATCCTGGAATAATTCTCCTCATGAAAAGCTGTTAATTTCTTAAAGCAACGGATTCAGGGCTGAGTGTAAGGTAGGCTTTATTCTGTTAAGTTTATTCTGTTAGCATCTGTGAATATTAAACGCACAATGACCGTTTAAATATGAATCCTGCTGCATGTCATACACGCAAGACTGTTTATTTGGACAGATTATAACGTGTTTATTGTAAAAGAGCCTAGTGTCACAGCAATAAAGCTTTTATTCACAAACGTCTGCTTAATTCTACTAATTCCCGCAGATTTTGCGCTCGCATCTGAAGCGCACACACACATACCGTAATAAAGCCGCCTCTGACATCCAAGTGCAAAAATGAGCTCCTTTTTCCAGCTTATTAATGGTCAAATACACTCAAAAATGACTCTTGGTGAGTTTTAACCATGGGCGTCGGAACCATTGTATGTGGGTGGGACAAGACCCACCCACTTTTTAGGATCAATGATATTGGACCCACTCACTTTTATCGTCTCTAACATTCAGCACATGTCTGTTTACCTAACCCTAATCGATAAACACTTATTATTAAACACGTTAGATGCTTTATTTCCACTTTTATAATATTTTCGTCATTTTTATTGAAAATAAATGCCTTTCCGATCTGATATGTGATGGGAAAAGGGAGAAGATTGAGCTCGGCTAAAGGTGGACTCGAACCGCGGGTCGATTTGTGTCAAAACTAGATGCCATGCGTTTTACCCCTACACTACTGCTGCTCTCAATAATATGGCGATTCCCGTAATTTTGTCTTTCCGAACTATACGCTTAGCAAGCAAAGTGGTATATTTGTACTTATTGGCATCTACTCCATTAAAAAAATTCTGAGAACCCACCCACATTTTTTTTGCTTCCGACGCCCATGGTTTTAACCTATGGTTTTAATGTAAACACAGTCGTAACCAGCCCACAGGAACAGTGTTTGGGATCCATGCGTGCGTCAGGTCTTAAAGGGACAGAAGTTATTTATTATTCAAACTACAAAAAGACAAACGATCACTTACGAGCACACATATTCTGAATGCCTTCGGCAGAATTCAAATGAGCCATTTTAATCTAGATCAACCTAGATTAATTCCAAGATTACAGTGAGATTAATCTAGATTGAAAAAATTAGTCTATGCCCACCACTACAATAAATACATTGCACTTATTTTTTTTTATGTAAGTACATAGTAGTTAAGGCCACCTAATATAAAGTGGGACCCTAAAAGTCAGTCATAATGTGGGTTTTGGTGGGAATGCCAAAAAATTAGAACTTTTGTCAACCGATCAGAATGAAGCACTCAATTGCCCTGTAGTATAACCTTAGTATAACTTTCAACAAAACAACTTTTGTAAGTGTATGAAATAAGTCAAGCGTAACTGGTTTGTAATAAGTGAAGATTGTGATGCTGTGTTTGGAGTTGTGTAATCAATACTCTTCCTGCTCTACATACTTGAGGTTCTCCAGTCTGTAGTTTGGATGGTCGAGTTTATCAGTGAGCAGCTTGACTCCTGAATCTCCTGGGTGATTGTAGCTCAGATCCAGCTCTCCCAGGTGTGAGGGATTTGAACTTAGAGCTGAAGACACATAACCGCAGCCTTCCTCTGTCAGCATACAGCCAGACAATCTACAAAGACATACAGCAACAGTCCACATGACATTAGTTTGGCAATCAGATGTACTATCACACACTAACCTATGCAGTTTGTATTCGCAGCTGTTATTTTCTGTAGAGTCAAGTCACCTTTATTCATATAGCGCTTTTTACAATGCCGATTGTTTCCAAGCAGCTTCACAGTGATAACAGGAAAATAATACAGCAGAATTTGATTCGGCTGTACAGCTGCTCTGGAGAAAATATCATCCAACTCAGTTAAATTATCATATAATGACAATGTGGGCAGATCAGTAATTTAGTTGAACATTTAGTGTCCCCAACTGAGCAAGCCAAAAGCCAAAGGAGAGGTGATGGTGGCAAGGAACCAAAACTCCATCAGTGACAGAATGGAGAAAAAAAACCTTGGGAGAAACCAGTGACCTGTAGATTCAGTCACATAAGTTACAAAAGTGTCTGTTGAAGTGCACCGAAGTCAAGTCAAGTCAAGTCAACTTTATTTATATAGCGCTTTTAACAATGCAGATTGTTTCGAAGTAAAAGTATTAGTAATTTATTTTCTAAATGTAGTTTAGTTGTCCGACACATTTACACTTATCATGTTTGACACATGTTGCATTTTTAAATCCAAGGAGTAAGTGGCCAAAACTCATTTGCAGGAGTTCATGGGAGCAGTATTTACTGCAGTGGACTCAAACTCAGCTCCTGGAGGGCCACTGCCCTGCAGAGTTTAGCTCCACCCTAATTAAACACATTTGATCCAGCTAATCAAAGTCTTCAGGATTAATAGAAACTTCCGGGCAGGTGTTTTGGAGCTGGTCGTATCTAAACTCTGCAAGACAGTGGTCCTCCAGAGGCTGAGTTTGAGACAACTTATTTACTGTGAATCAAGCCACTCTGAATCACTGAAAACAGGATCATGAGTTGCTTGTGTGTAAATGAATACTGTGCCATGCTTTACTCTGAAACATGGAGCATGTCAGAATATATATTTATATAATTACATCACAATTCTCACAATTTTATATTCATATTTAGCCATATCCCATTTTTCTCAACCATGCATTGTTAAAATTCATTAAAAAATTGCCTGGCCAACTGACAAGTAACACCGTTTCATTTCATTGCCATTTTGTGTGTTGTTCATTTTTTGGCTGAGATGCAAAGCTGCTACTAGCTTATTGTGCTGTCAGAAGCAAACCATGCATGAAATATAAGCCTTTTACAGTTTGTTTAGGAATTTTTTTACAGTTTGTAGTCATTTCACAAATTCAATCTTCATACGTTCCATTCCCGTCCCCCTACCCCAAACAATATACTTAGGCAGTCCATTTGGTTCATTAATGGCAGTGAAATAAATGTAAAATGTTTTTTTTTGTAAAAAATTTAATTCATTATTAAGTGAAATTCAAGGTTGTTGCACTCCTGTGTACATTAATGTTAGTGTGCAGCAGTTCAATGAGTTCCGTTATAATCAATGATTATCTTATTTACAGTGTGTGTACTCTTTATTATAAGTAGTCTTTATTATTCGTGTATTCACACGTGTGTAGAACTCCGCACTGAATAAAAACTGAAGTGGTCCCTTACCCTGCTTATTGATTAAGTCTGCCCATGCCTATAGCATAGCAAGTTATTTTAAAACCATTTACCTCAGTATCTCTAGCTGACAGTTGGGGCTCTTCAGTCCATCAGAGAGCAGCTTCACCCCAGAATCCTGCAGGTCGTTGTTAGTCAGGTCCAGCTCTCTCAGGAAGGAGTTTGAGGATTGTAGAGCTGAAGACAAACTCTCACAACACTGAGCAGTGAGATTACATATGGGAAATCTGAAGAAGAAAAACACAATGTAATTGCATTCAGAATAATATTTAGCAATTCGATTTTTAAAGAGCCCCTATTATGGATTTTTGAAAATTAGCTTTCATGTAGTGTGTAACATAGTTTAAGTGAGTGAAAGCTTCCTGGAAAGTTTTAAATCTGAAAGTGCAGTGTATATAAAGCTATTGTCTCTCAAAAGTAAGAGTCGACTCTGAGTCAATTAAACAAATAGTTTTTCAAATGGTTCGTAAGCCACTTCGGGGTGACATCATAACGAAACATTAGCATATTGCCTGTCCACTTATTGTGGACACCAGGGAAAACCTGAACCACCTCAAACACTGCAGCGGATATTGGATAGCATCATGTCAAGAAGACGCTGTGCTCTTCAATGTAGTTATTTAGGTATCTGGGTAGCTCACGTTATTAACTCATGTACTTTACCCAGCTGATGCAAACATTAACGTTTACTAAACAAATCTTGCTCCATTCTTTATCTTTAATCAAAATAGTAAGAATGACAGAAAATCCTCATTAATATATTGATACAGTTCCCACATATGCACCACAATACATTAGACATGCACACACAGGTTTGTTGATGGAAGCACACTTGCTAATGCTGATGGCGAGGAATAATCATAAATTTACCTCAAACTAAGTAACATCACTGAGAAATGTCCTGCTCAAGGTTCAGGTTGAATAACTAGTTCTCCCATTGTTTCATCATTCGGACTTGCGCTGGATTTACAGTGTGTTCAATCACAATAGGAAGCCTCCGGAGTCCGGACGGAGCTCTATGCACTAGGCCAATCACAACAGACTGGGCCATCTGACCAATCAGAGCAGAGTAGGGAGGGATTTAGAGAGACTGATTCATCCATTGAGTGGTTTGAGAATCATTGAACACTGTGGTGATGTGCAATGTATATTATGAGAAAGTTAAACCTTTGGTTGGTTTTTGGACCTTTGATGTATGTAAACCTGTTGTTGGAGACCTCCAAAACAAAATTATGAAACTTTAAAATAGCATAATAGGGGCACTTTAATAATTAACGTAATAATTGAATAATTAAAAAAAGTTCAGTATTTGAACTTAAACCTCAGTATCTCCAGCTGGCAGTTTGGACTCTTCAGGCCATCAGAAAGAAGCTTCACTCCAGAATCCTGCAGGTTGTTGTTACTCAGGTCCAGCTCCTCCAGGACAATGTTTGAGGATTGTAAAACTGAAGACAAACTCTCACAACACTGAGAAGTGAGATTGCACATGGGAAATCTGAAGAAGAAAAACAACGGAATTGCATAGAGAATAAATCTTATTTTATTTTTACTCAGAGATAGATAGGTCTAATATGTTTACTTTAGCAATCTGTGCTGCATTATACGCCAATGGTGAGTTCAAAAATGGAAAAAAGCACTTCTTGTGTTTTTTGCCCTAAGTTTACATGCCTGTAACTCAAGAAGTATAAAAGATATCTTAATATCCTTTTAGATTCTGGTTCTCATCAAACATTTTTCTTTTGGCATCTTCGTTTTAAAGACCACATATAGTTCAATACCAGAGAAATGGAGATCTTTGCAGCTCCATGAGTAAATTGATCAATTTATGTGCACATTTTCAGTGGCCAAAAACCAATTGTGGGTCTCTTTGCATGCAGCTGATAAGTTTTTTGTTGTTGTTTGTTTTAAAGAGGAATGTCTGAAGTCAAGTCACCTTCATATATATAGTGCTTTTCACAATATAGATTGTTTCAAAGCAGCTTTACAGTGATAATAGGAAATTAATGGAAGAGAGATGGCTGTGTTTTGGCTGTATATCAGCTCTAGAAAAAAGTTATTGTCCAGCTAAAGTACGTTTTTGTTGATTAATTTCCGTTGTAAATAATCATTAGTTATATACTTTGGGGCCACTTACTGTATACAACATCATTTTAAACCAAAATAGAAAACTCTCAATGCCTTCCGGCAGCTCATCCGCACAGCAACAGTGCCCGGTGGCTAGAGAACGCAAACCTTAAAACAAAAAAACAATCTGTGAGAACAGTGACTGGAAATAATTCAGCAAAAAAAAATCTCTGTTGCTTGGCAGCCGGTCTGGACCTGGATATATAACATGGGTCCTGTAAGAGTGGACTCCTGCAGATGGTTCAATCTGCAGGGTTGCCAGAAGACTAAAGAAACGTTATCAGAAAGATGGAAGAAAACTGTACATTTCTCGTCTATTTCCACCCACTGCAACTTATACCAACGACGGAGATAAGTGCAGTTACAATAGCAAAATATGTGGGAGAGCGTTGCTATAATGTGACTATATTGTATTGCAATAGGGAGCACTTCAAAGTCAATACTAAATCAAAACTAGTTGGCACAGTATTCGTAATAGAAAGGATTTAATGACAAAATCTGGTTATGATTACACTTAAAATAGTTTCAAAATGGATGTATGAGATGATGAACTTATACCATTAATCTCTTACACAGCATGAATAAAATGTTACCTGAGGGATAGAGAGAGAGAGAGAGAGAGAGAGAGAGAAAGAGAGAGAGAGAGAGAAGAAGAAGAGAGCAAAGAAGAGAAGCCCCAATGACCTCAAGAGCCAGAGAGTAAGAGAGCCAGAGGAAAAAAGAGCAATAGTTCCAATCTTCTTCTATCCCTTTCTCTGACCATGTGACTGAAACCAAATGTGAGATATTTAAACTGACCAATCAGACCAAACTCAAACATGACATTCAGGCCAAACTTCCCCACTGTAAAGGTGTGACCCCATGTGGCCTACAGGCCTCTCTATTGTCTTCCAGATGGTCCTTGTGATAACCAAATGGGAAGTGACAACAGTAAAGCAAATCTCTTTGTTGGATTTCAAATATCAAATATCTTTGATTATTTTCAATTCCTTCAGTCCCAAGTTAATGATGTCTTGGAACAATTTCTATTGCTACACTCACACGCTATTTTTTTTGCATGTATATGAAAATGTACATTTATGTGCATTTTATTTTTTACTATTTTATTGTTTTAACATGCAATGAAAACTTGTTCTGCGGGGGTGGGAGTCTTTGTACGTATTACTAATATGATAATAAAAAAGATATATAAAAAATATATAAAAGGATAGTAAGTAAGATATATTTAATACTTGAGTTACAGGCATGCAAACTTGAACTTGAACTGTCACCATTGGCATTTAATGCAAGACTGTTAAAAGTAAACAGATTTACTAAAAGAACTTCCAATCTCGTTGTAAAAATAAAATAATGATGCTTCCATCTTTTTAAAGTAATTTTTACCCCCCTGTAATTTGACTCAAAAATCTCAGGTGAATATGGGCATTTTGACCCCGCCTCTACAAAACAGTATATTACTCAGCAAATATACGTCCATGGCATTTAACCCTTTAGGCGCCAGAGGTTTTTTCCTAACGTTCGATTTTGACGAATCTTAATTTGAAAAGGCTATATCTTAAAAGTGATAAAAGATAGAGACTTTCTGTAAATTAGAGAAATATTAAGGATGACCCAAAGTTTATGTAAGGATTACATTTTCCCATCTAATTTGCATATTATGACGTCATATGGTGGTGGTCACCTTGGATTATAGAATTTTCATGAAAAGTCACGTTTAGATGATAAATGCAGCACTTCTTTCCCCAAAAAATGTCCCTCACCTTCTGTATGCTATATTGCACAATACTCAATGCTCAGGTAAATAGTAAACAGTAAACAAACTGTGTAAATCATTACTAATAAATGGTAGAAAAAAACGAATACATGTAACGGTTGGCCTTTTACTGTAGAGATTTTCCATTTACTACATACAGTAGGCACTCTGATTCCATGTATGGGGCACATGTATGTTATTCATATGACACACAAACACAAGTAGACAAGACCTGTTTAGTTCAAAAGCTCACTCGCCACGGCAAGGCAGAGATCATGAGTGAGATGACGAGCCAAGACGAGAGACAGACGCCCGCGGACTGTGCACAGTTCGGACTACTGTCATTGTCATTGCGACTCCCCACCCTGCCTCCACGCTGCCCCCTAACTGTCCTATGAACACTTCACCCTCGTCTAACATACCCAGTGGCATTAGACAAAGTCTCCACCACAATACTGTCGCCACGATTGCAGAGAGGCACATGGTCAGAAGACAAAGCTTCATGGTTAGCATGGTAAAAATCTCCCGCCTTGTTCCCCACAACACTAACACGCCTGCTAACTTCGTAATGAACACTACGACCCCACGAAACACCACTGTGTTCCCACCACTGACATTGGGCAATGGACCATCTACATTGGGCAAAGGATTCACCATTTGTGCTTGGAGTAGGGCTATACTTTCACTTTCAGAACTTTCATCTTCTGAAGGCAGATATTCCCCTTCAGAATCAGGGTCCGCGAATAGAAGACCCAACA
Source organism: Gobio occitaniae (assembly GCA_033150135.1). Taxonomy (NCBI): domain Eukaryota; kingdom Metazoa; phylum Chordata; class Actinopteri; order Cypriniformes; family Gobionidae; genus Gobio; species Gobio occitaniae. The sequence goes on along the minus strand of JARQWZ010000585.1, from coordinate 210,224 downwards.
CTTCATTGCGGGTAAGCTTTATTGATGCCATTAGATAATAATAATAATCTAATGCAAATACTCGCTGACATTGACAATATTGCTCTGATAAAATGGCTCACTCGCACACTAGCTCCGCTTTTGTTCGCACTGATTCAATACGCTCTTGCTCGAAGATTTTGTATAGAAGCATGATGTTTTTTTGAGTCTGGGATGAAGTATATACATCTAGTGGAGGGGAGGTCGAATGAAATTTGACACCCTATTTGACAAAATCGGCCGTTTTATTCAGTGCCGCATCTTGTCGAGTAAACTCGACCGTGGCGCCTAGAGGGTTCATATTTTGGCTTTCATCAATATTTATGTTTCTCTCTTTTTTTAATAATATTAACAAAATCAAAAATTTGAGCCAGGTAAGTTTTCAAAATTTGGTTGATTTAATATGGACTGACCCAGCGCAAAATGAAGTATTTGAACTCCAACCTCAGTATCTTCAGCTGGCAGTTTGGACTCTTCAGTCCATCAGAAAGAAGCTTCACTCCAGAATCCTGCAGGTCATTGTTAGTCAGGTCTAGCTCTCTCAGGACACAGTTTGAGGATTGTAGAGCTGAAGACAAACTTTCACAGGACTGAGCAGTGAGATTACAGCACTGCAGCCTGTGTAGAGAACAAAACAAACAGCAATTGTAATGCTTATTATGTAAGGTATATAATCTGGAGCATAGATAACTTGGAAAAACCTTTGACTGTAGTGATGAAAACAAAGCTAAAACAATGTTCTCATCAATGTTAAAACATAAAATTAGTATTCATATCATCACACACATTGATACATTTAAGTTTATATTTTTTTCTAAACAGCCTAGGCCAACAAGTCACCCATGTAAAACGAAGGCCCAATTAAAAAAGACTAACATTGTATATAAATGAATGTAAAGCAGACTCTTACAGTGCTCTTCTGCTGTTTTTGATGACTGGCAGCAGTCTCATCAGCGCTTCATCAGATCTTCTGTATTTCCGCAGTTCAAACATCTCTTGAGTCTCTTCTGACATGAGGAGCACAAACACCAGACCTGACCACTGAGCAGAGGAGAGATTCTGTGCTGAAATATTTCCTGAGCTCAGATTCTTCTGGATTTCCTCCACAAAGTCATCTTTCAGTTCACTCAGACAGTGGAAGAGATTGATGGTCCTCTCAACTGATTTCTCTGTCTCTACTTTCTTTTTGATAAAGTCAGCAGTGTTTTTCATGTTCTCTGTTTTGAGTTTCAGTCCTGGCAGTAGTTCCTTCAGGTCACGCTGATTGGACTCCAGTGAGAGACCCAGAAGGAACCGGAGGAAAAGGTCCAGGTGTCCGTTCTTGCTTTCTAAAGCCTTCTTGACTGCAGCCTTATGAAGCTGAAACTGTGATTGTTTGGACAGTTTCCATGTCAATTTTTCTGTCCAGGAGTCAAGAAATGGGTTTGCTTTCTGGTCTTTGCTAATCAAAAACACATAAAGAGCAGCAAGAAATTCCTGGACGCTGAGATGTACGAAGCTGTAAACGTTTCTTGCTGAGACCGCTTTTTCCTCCTGGAAGATCTGAGTGCATAACCCAGAGTAAACCGACCCTTCGCTGACATCTAGTCCACATTCCTCAAGATCTTCTTTGTAGAAAATCAGGTTTCCTTTCTCCAGTTGTTGAAAGGCCAGTTTCCCAAGCTTCAGAATAATCTGATCAAAAGACATTGCATGGGCTTTATGTTCAGGGTCATCGCGGTATTTTCTTTCCATTTGTTGCTGCTGAGAAATTAAGAAGCTTGTGTACATCCCTGTGAGAGTTGTGGGTGTTTTGTCATTTCTCCCTCGAGCCAGGAGAGGCTGAAGAACTGTGAGAGAGATCCAGCAGAAGACAGGGATGTGGCACATGATGTACAGACTCCTGGATTTCCTGATGTGACGGATGATGTTTCCAGCAACCTCAGGTCTGCTGTTTTTGTTGAAGTATTGCTCTTTCTGCTCATCGTTAAATCCTCGCACCTCTGTCACTTGATCAATGTAGTCACGGGGTATCAGACTGCCTGCTGCTGGTCTGGATGTGATCCAGATGAGAGCAGAGGGAACCAGATGTGTCTTGATAAGGTTTATTATTATCTTACTCACTGTAGTTTTTTCGTTTACATTTGTAAATTCGTCATCCTCTTTAAAGCTCAAAGGAAAGCGACATTCATCCAGCCCATCAAAGATGAACATAACTTTACCATCACGTTGAGGAAGAGAGGGCAGTTCTTCTGGACTACTAAAGACGTATTTGTTAATCAGTCCCATGAGACTGTACTCTTCTCTTATCAAATTCAGTCTACGGAATGGAAAAGGAAATATGTAGACTATATCCTGATTTTCTTTTCCTTCAGCCCAGTCAAGGATGAATTTATTGACAGAGACAGTTTTCCCCACTCCTGCGATCCCCATTGTCAGCACTTTTCTATTTTGGCGACCTGCGTCACATTGAACTTTAAACATGTCATTACACTTGATTAGCGTCTCCTTGCCAGTCAACCGATTGTGATTTGATTCGATCTGTATCACTTCGTGCTCATCCACTCTTCCTCCAGTCTCATTCTCCACCACATATAAATCAGTGTAAATATCGTTCAGGTATTCCCGATGACCCGTCTGTGAATTCCCAACCAATATCCTCTTGTAGTCCTGTTTCAATTTGTCCTTTAGTCTGAGGCTGATCTCTTTGTAATAATGAAGAGCAGCTTGACTGTGGTCTTCAGTTGAGCCTTTGAGAAAGAGGAAAAAAGACAGCAAAGAGTAAGTGATTGTGTTTTTCATAAATTCACAATAAAACCTAAATATAAATTCTAACCTGATCTGCAGTTCCCATTACAATGCAATTCTACTAAATTATAATAATCACACTCAGGCCTTGTCCACAACTAATACGGTTTAGTTTCAAAAATGCATTCTCCGTTTTGGCCTTCCATCCACACTGAGAACCTGCGTTTTGTCCTGAGCCTTTTGAAAACGCTCTCCAAAGTGGATACATTTGAAAATGCCGTTTTCGTGTTGTTGTGCGGACTGTGAAAACGTAAGGTTTTTGAAAATGATGACACTTTTAATTATGTGCCTTATATTAAACCGATAGATATGTATGTTTATACCACTTTTGGGCTTGTTATGTGCTATTCACTTTCACATTGTTGCTAAAGATATGTTACTTTGTACACTCTTCAAATCGCAGTCCTGCAAAGATGACAGAAAATTGACTCGCAATTCCGGTCCTGCAGCAAAACATGAGAGAAGTTGTGTTTCAGACCAAACATGATGGTGACTGAGTGAGACCTGGATGCATCAGTGAATGGTGAGATATTTTGCTGAATAAAATGATCCTGTCAAAAGAATATCATGAGAAATGTACTATGTCTGTTCCATCTGTGAGGGTTTACGCATGCGCAGTGAGGTGGATTTAGCAATTTCTGATGCTAGTGTGGACTGAGAGCATTTTTAAATTAAAACACCGTTTTCAAATGTATCCGGATTAGTGTAGACGTAGCCTCATACTGCAAAAGAGATTATGCTTATTACACTGATAATGTTGATAACATATGGTGTTGAAAACATATGATGATGTAAATGATGTCGACTTGACTGCTGTTGGCTTCAATTTTAAAATGTCTGAACATCTGTTCCATTCTCATAGCAGCCCCCTCTGCAAAGGAGCATGATGAGATTCTCCACAAATTCCGAGAGCAACAAGCTACAGTCTGAGTGCCAACTTTGACAAATGCCACATCAAGCAATCATCTGTGCCCTATGTAGGACACCTGGTAAAATCAATGGTCTGAAAGCTGGCCCTGTGAAAATAGAGGCTGTCAAGTCATTGCCATCACCAACAGACAAGGGTGGTGACCGTCACGTCCTAGGTTTAGTCACTTACGAAAACCTATTTTACAGGATATCAAAAACAGATTGTAATAACGCCACAGATTGCTGCTTGGAGGTAGCTGAACAGTAAACAATATATTATATGGCCCCAACACAGATCCTTGAGGGACTCCCTTAACAACCTCCAAGGGATCTGACTGAATACCTTCCACCTGTACGCACTGGGTTCTTCCCTTTAAATAAGAATACATTTTCTGATTTTCCTACCGTTCAAAGCCTTTTTAATAATATATTCTTAAAGTCAAAGGCCTTTGAAAAATCAATAAAGAGACAAGCGCAATGTTTCTTGTCATCTAAGGACTCCACTATATCGTTTAAGACTTTTAAAATGGCCGTAGTGGTACTATGCCCTTTACGGAATCCAGATTGGTTCATTGTCAGAATATTATGATTATTTAGATACCGTGTCAATTGCTCACTAATTATGTTGTCCAGCAACTTTGAGACAATACATAGCGTGGCTATCGGTCTGTAATTATCCGTTAAAGACGGATCGCCCCCTTTTAACAGAGGAACTACAAAAGCTGACTTCCAAATCCGTGGCATTTTGTTAGTTAATAGAGAAAAATATAATAAATATGCTAACGGAGGAGAAATAAAATCAGCCACTAATTTAACATTTAAAACAATGGAGCAATATGATCAGGACCTGGCGATTTATTTACATCTAGTTATTTTAAAGCAGAAAAGACATTATAAACACATTGATGGCAAAAGTGTAATTACACTGTATTCAGCACAAACTGGGCTACCATAATATGTGAGCAACATGTATATACATGCTTGTATTTTTGAGAGAAAATGTTTATACATGGTTTTTGAAAAAACAAAAAACATTTATTTTAAAATTAAGGCCTCAAAACACACTAGATATGTGTTCACAAGACTTTTGACTAATGGGTGTATTTGCCTAGATTTTTTGCTTTAAACTGATGTGAGAATCATTGAGCCTACTCATTCGCATGAAACAATACACTGATTTAACATTTGTAAGATACTTTTTTTTACAAAGTCAGTATGCAAGGAGGCGTGAACGACAATGAATAATGATGAGATAACACCTGAGATAACAAAAGACCTGCATAATGAGCTGCATAATGAATGAGCTTCAGGTATGTGACAGAGCAAAAAATGCTCTTCTTATTTAGTTGAAATTGTACTTATCTAGTAAATGCATCTTGATTTAAGAATGTTTAAATATTTACATTAGAAACAAGACAAAATTGACTAAGAAGAGCATTTTTAAAAAAAAATTTTTTACTATTTTTTGTTTTTGAAAGTAGTCTCATGTTAAAAAAATAAATGATAAATAATTAAAATTAAAATACAATTTATACAAAATTAAATTCACTTTAAATAAAGCAATTCATTTTCTACAAAACCAAACTCCAGAATCTTTTATTTAGATTGTAGTCAACAAAGGCCTATTATATTTTAAATGATCAAAAGATTTGACCATTCTGCAAAAAATGCTCTTCTTATTAAGTATTTTTTCTTGTTTCCAGTATTTAAAATCAAGATTCATTTACTAGATAAGTACAATTTGGGGGGGCGGGGGTGGGGGGGGGGAATCTAAATAAAGCGAGTTTTTGCTTAAAACAAGCTAAATTATCTGCCACAACAATTTATAATTTATTAAACCAATTTATTAAAACACAACAACTTATGAGATTAAAACCATGTTTTTACTCCAAACTTACTTTATATCACAAGTCAAATGTTTTAAATAACCTTCTGTGATCTCATTGTGTGTTTATTGTCTTCAAGCGTGTCTATCTGCATGTTATAGCGATCTCAGGAAGCTTTGTTTATCTCAGAGAGAATGTCACATGGTATATCTCTTCTTCGTCGATGCCATATATGGACTACATGTGCACGGAGCGCCCTCCGGCTGCCAGTATGAACTGAAAACACAACACATCACAGTATCCTGCACTCATAATGATTACATCTGCGCATTTTGGGGAAATATTGAATGAATAATACTTCTCTGTATAGAAATTTGACACAGACATATGAAGCACTGAAAAAAATGCTCTTCTTATTTAGTTGAAATTGTACTATTTTTTATGTTTTTGAAAGTAGTCTCATGCTAAAAATGTTTATAATAAATAATTAAAATTAAGATACAATTTATACTAAACGAAATTCACTTTAAAGAAAGCCATTCACTTTCTAAAAAACAAAACTCCAGAATAATTTCTTACAAACTTTGATATTAAATTAAAAACTAACTTAGGCTATAATATTTAAACATCAATATGAAGAAAAATACTTTGACTGGTGCTATATTTATGCCGTCGACTCTGGATAGTCAGTATATGAATCTGAAAGAGCGCGATCCGTGGGCGTGGCCGCATTGGCGGATAATGAAGTGGCTCATGGGTGACCGACATCTATCACTTTTCAACCAGATTACATAAACACAGAATATTTGGTTTACAGTGTTTAAAACCTGACATTTCAGCATTTCTTTAGACATATGTCTCATGTTTGTGAGGCAAGTATTCCCTAAGCTAGAGGTCATTTTCTGAAGACTATCTGAATGAACGTCTTTGACAGAGAGGCTGCAGATCGCGCATCATGTGTGTTTTCTGTATTTTGCAAAAAGCACAACAATTTGTTTTTATTGTGACTGTACACAAAAAAAAGAAACTTAACAGATTATAATGATGTATAACACTTGCCTGAATGATAAAAATCGACAGAGTTATTTGAGTCTCTTGGGCACTGATTAGAAAAAAAGAGAGCCGATCGTGCCGGCGCGTTCGCCGACTCGAGAGGGTTAAAGGTGCAGTATTTATTATTGACAGCTAGTGGTTGAAATGGGTACTGCGGTTCAAATTCAAAATATTAGAGAGTCGTTTCCCCCGCCCCCTCCTCAAAGTAGAATGACTGGCTAAGGCATTGTTTTTCAGAGAAACGAGTATGTGAATTTAGCATGTTTCCTAAATAACTGCAAACATATTATGGTATTTGTATGCTTTAGTAGAGTGAAAAATGACATACAGCAGTGTTTAATATTTGCAGTATCTGCATATGACGCAGAGTGATTATGTTGTTTCTTTGAGTGAAGCTCCAGACTCAGTAGGCGTTGCTATTACTCCTACTTTGTATGTGCATTGCAGTACTTTAGTAAAAACTGTGAGCATGGCTCGATACTGATCTTTGTCAGTGGCATTATTTTACAGGTACAGGTATGTACAGGAAGTGATTGTTATTTACCCATTTTCTCTTTTGAATGAGCTCCAACAGGGGCAGATGTTGTCATATTGCCTTCAGACTGACCTGTGTGTGAGAGAGGATTACTCACTGGGAATCAGCAGAGTAAAGAGGAAACAGTCAAACAGTCGATCACGTTACAGTCGCAGTGAATTAAACGATACCTTGCTTGAGATCGTTCTCCAGCTGCTCAGCCAGATCATTCTGGTTCATCTTCCTCAGGATCTCCACCATGATCTTCACGGCTTCTTCTGCTCCAAAACACGCCACCATCTTATCCACAGTTTTTAACCGATCTGCGTTCTCCATTTCAGACTTTGATATATGCTCATCATTCTTTAAGTGCCATTGAAACAGCTCCAGATCATCTTTTCCCAGGTCCATCAGTGAGTTCATAAGCAGCTCTTTGACAGACGCCATCATCCTTCACAGATTCACCCGCAGGACAAAAAGAAAAAGGTCTGTTTCACTCTTAACGTACAAAGTGCTCAAATGTTATGTGTCATAACGTTTTTTTGAACAGAATTGCTGTTGAAATTACGATTACTTGAATTATACAATGTAAATTCAGTCATACTGTTGGATAATATTTGTTGTTTAGTGTTAAATGGAAATGCATAGTCATTTTATAAATTCAATATGAAAGATACACATGTACAAATCTCTCTACATTATTAAAAATGAACAAACCCATTGAACCCATGCCATTGGCGATGTTGACCAACACCCGCTCTACTATGAGTCAACTTTCTGCAAAATTCCCAGAATATTGTTCTTTCCTTTGCTTCTGTATTTATGGGGTTAATGCGTTGGATTATCGGATACGGAAGAAAGCACGTAGATATTGTTTTGATCGAAGCCAGTCGCTGTTTTTTTAATGTTTCTGAAAACCATTGTTCATTTAAAATACAACACTGGAATTGACAATGAATACATTTTTTACTTGATCAAAAAGGATGAACATTGAACTGCCTATAAGAACGACAGTGTGAGAAACAATGATTTCAGCCGGTAACTCCAAATACTTCAACTTTATTTGCTACAACCAAGACTTATAAAGCATATGTAATACACATACATATTTCACTTTGTTGGCAAACGTTTCAACTATGTGACAAGATATTTTTCAATAATATTCAAAGATGTTGAATATATTATAATATGTAAAACTGTTACCCAATCACAGCAGTGGGTGTTTACTTCCAAAAATTGCTTATTTCTTTATATATATAAAACTTTTGATAACATTTATAAGTGGCAATCAGAGAACATTATGAAATAAAAACTAGATAGTTAGAAAAAAATCAAGACAAACTTTGAAGTTTGATAGATAGATAGATAGATAGATAGATAGATAGATAGATAGATAGATAGATAGATAGATAGATAGATAGATAGATAGATAGATAGATAGATAGATAGATAGATAGATAGATAGATAGATAGATAGATACCTCACCTCAAACAATATTTGTAGATGGTTCTTTTTCCTCCTCTGAACTATTGGGTTGAACATCAGCTCTGAAATCTCTTTTGAGTCTTTGACAAGACGTCTGAGAGCAGAATGAGAAGAATGTAAGTCAGACATGTCAGCACACGTGGGCAGAACATGGCAGAAAGTGTGAGTGGTTTGAGCAGTGTGTCACAGAGCAGAGGATGCAGATGTCAGAACTCATGGCCCCGTGAACGCAAGCAGTGGAAGTGGCAAGCCGACCTAATGACGTCCTAAAAGAATTAGTTTCTGCTTCGGTGAAGAAATAGCAACTTGTGTTTTGCCACATTCTGCTGATGGTTAGGTTCTTTTTGTTTGTTCAATGGCACGATATTCAGTATATATGCTGACAGTAAGCCAACGTGAGGTCAAAGGTTTGGGAATACTTTGGTTTTCACAAAAAAATGGAAAGATTGACAAGTCTGTTGCAGTTTGCAGACATTGTAAATGCGATTTAAAGTATTTTGGAAATACAATGAACTTCAGCGACCATCTCCGCAGACGGCATGCTGATTTTCAGCTTTGTCGTTTGTCGTGAGGTGTTGGTGCAGTTTACAGGGAGAAACGAGAGGCGATCGGATGGTCTGGCATGTCAGTAATACTGGTCGCTCCTCGTGAGGTTATCGCACAGCTGAAGCAGAGCTATGAACTGATTGCCCTATTTCCCCCTATTTATTGTGTTTAGCCTATCCAGCGCCTCTTTTATTCATTTAGCTACTTGATCATTCATTTACTTGTTTCACTTTCACACTTTATTTATTTATTTACTTACTGTTATTTAATATTTACTTAATTTTATTATCATGGGAAATGTGAACCGTTGTCCATGCAATATTGATTCCAAACAAATCTTTAACTTTAACCCATCTCCGGCGTGTTGCCGCCGATCTTTTGAATATTCCGAGGCGATATAAAGGTGGTTTGACGTTGGACGTTTGACATTCGTCAGAGATTCAGCTTCGAACACACCTCAATAGATCAATAACGATTCGGTATAAGAACAAACAACAGTCTTTGTTGGAATTGTTTTAAACTGCAGAAGAGGACACACAATGTTGTGTTAAATCTGCTTTTCCATAATAGAAATCTATACATTTTGGGACATTCTACTGTACAAAACGAAGAGGAAAATGCTCAATTGTTCCATCCATACTCTAGAAAAAAACGCGATCACACAAAGCCTTAAAACACACACTCACACACAGTCTCGCCTGGTAAAAACACCGCGAATGTAACATATGTGAAAGAAATAAAACTAGTGGTAATAGTAATGTGATTGAGAAAAATAAGTTTTACATTTAGAGAAATATTATATTCAATCCCAAATGCAAATAGTGTGATCTATTACTATGTCATAGAAGAACTGCTTTCAGTTGATTTTACTATCATAAGTGATGCAAAAACAGTGATATCGAGATTCAGATATAATACATTTGTATAAAAAAAATATTTGACCTTTTTTCGAATATAGAGGTGTTCTAACTTGTTTTAAGTGCTGTGTCGTTACTGGTTCCTAGAAGAACAATTTAATGTTGGTTTTACTGGTGTGTTATTGAAAGCGACAACTGCGAAAAATCCCACAAAGCCTATTTAACACTGTGCCCCCTAGAGGGACACGTCGCAGTTTTTTGGACAAATTCAATAAAAATACACAGAGCTTTCTATCTGAACTCTAAAGAGTGTGATTTGCTGCTGGCTCTAAGAACAATTTTAAGTAGGTTTTACTGTCAAGAGTGATGCTGAAGACATGCTATGATTCAAGAAAAAGCTTGCAAAGCCTTCCGAAAAGTGTGCAGTATAATATGTGCCCATAGAGGGAGGTGCTGCAAATGTTTTGACTGAGCTTGAAATTGAAACTTTTCATAAATTCATTAAAAATATATATTTTTTCTCTCCCCTCTAAATCCTAAAAGGACCATTTCAAAGTGTTTTTAGTCAGAGTTAAAGTAGGAAATACGCAATTAATATTACAATACATCGAATTTTCTCTCAAATCTAAATGGTGTTTTTTACTGGCTCCAATAATACCAATGTCATTCATTACTGTGTCATTTATTTTAGGATACCTGCTATTGAATACAATTTTATTAAAATTCAAGTGAAAATGAATCAAGATGTCATCTCAAAATTCTGTGTTGTTATTGAATTCTGAAAGAAAATCCAGATATTAGTTTTAGTAACAGATTTTTTCTCTCAAAATAACATCATTCCCCTCTCCTGTAGGAGGCAGTATGTCATTTTGGTGCAAACAAATCACATATAAATAGAAATGTTAGAAGAATAAGCTATTGTTTCACATAATCTAACAAACATTGGTAGATATAGAAAAGGCCACAAATGCAAGAACAAAGATTTAAGGGCAGATGCTGCATTATAAAAGCATTTATTGCCCATAACCAGATAAAGTTAGTCAGGAAAGTTGGTCAAACCTGGCAATGGATGTTTTTAAAATGTCAAATGATAAACTGTGTAAATGGTTAATGATCATATGGAAGAACAACAGGCGAGGTATATGTACTGAAGTCCTTTCTAAAGGTAAGAGACAGTGTTAAATTGCTTTGATACGTTCTCTATAATCAAGTGTTACATCTTCCAAACTCTATTCAGGTTATCTAGGTGCTTTTTTCAAAATAAAATAAAATTACTTGGAAAGTAAAAATACTTAAGTACTGTACGCCTCTGCTAATAATAGAAAACACAGATGGACCAGAACTCCAGGATGTGACCAGACAACATTTAGGAGACACAGATGGACCAGAACTCCATCACCAGGATGGTGTAATACAAACGATGAAGGTAACTCTGGAACAAATGCAAATGGTTTGGATTTGAAGTCAGAAAGCAAAGAGAGTGACTTGATTCCAGTGTCCAAATATTCAGAAATGACAATGAAAAGGAACGTAAACAAGAACATGAACATAACAGAAACAACGAAGAGTGGGGGCGACAACACCAGGTCAAAAAAAATGTAAAATATAAAATGGGAAAAAATAAAGCCGCTGCATGGTTTAACCCAACTCCAGAGGCCATGGACAGATGTCCTTTTCAAAGAATTCAGTAAGGCCAGTCCTTGTCGTGTGCTCTGCTTCAAATACCAACATGTCGGAAACGAGCCCTGCCTTTCTTTAGAGCGCGTGCCATCTGCACCTTTAAAGACTGTGCAGCAGTCTACACATTTACAATAAAACAAAATCACACTTAAAAATGACTGTCTTTGTAGCCCGTAAAGGAGACGTAACACAAAAAATTCAGACAGGCAAAATATTTACGTAGGGGCAAAATTGCTAAAACCCTTAGAGATGGTGTGAGTAATTACTATTATCAAGCCCTAAGAAAATCACCATCTGAAGAGATTGTGGCTGGCAATATCTCACGATGCTCAACAAAAGATGTGCTAAGGGTGATTGCTGGTGAATTGAAAAAAAGCACCAGGCTACATGATGACATAATCGCAAAAAATAATAAAAGATCAGATTGTGCTGACACTACAGGTTACATACAACAACTGCAGGAGGACCCATTTGCTGTACACATATACACACAATGTGGTCTACACATTTTGGCCCAACATCTGAAAGAAAAAAAAGCCCAGCCCAGCTACAGCCAGCCAACCATCTAAAGCCAGGGAAACAAACTGCCATGTGGAAGAATGCTTTTGGATCGTCAAGCACAGCTTCCTTCAATCTAAAAAGTTCCTGCGTCCTGCTGACTTTATTCACAAAATGTATGGATCACTACAAGGCAGATACAGAGAACACATAATTAACAACAACCTGTTACTGCCTTGTAGGGATCCACAACCGAAAGAAAACTTCTTTAGCCAGAAAGAAGAAACATCTAGAAAACATCACAGACATAGGACAAAATACTTTGAACCACCTTATACACTGCCACAGCCATCACAGCCCTCAAGTCCAGAAAGCAAAGACATCAGCATCAGCAACACCAGCCAGATGGAAACCACCACACTGATCCCACACACACCAATGGACCTGTCAATTACATCAAAACACAATACTAAAAGAGTCCAATAAAAAAGAGCAAACATCTGAGGACATGGCTGATAAGGTATTACAATGAAAAATGATTTATTTGGTCCAATAAAGACAGTGAATTGGTGATTGCTGTTGTGTCAGGTACACCGTCCGTCCCTCAGAGTTCAAAACTCTGCAACCGCACAAGTGGCTTATGGGAGAGGTAAGAATATTCACGAGCTATTATTATTTAAAATTGCCATGATTTAAATTTCCAAAGTACACCATAAATATTGCACACATCTGAAAAGCTGTCAGCTACCTTTCTGTCTGATTTGCATGTTTCGTACATTTACTCTTTTCTTCAAGGTAATTGAATGCTATTAAGGAGAAAAGACGGTAGCCTTTACCTCCTCAGCCATTATACTGCTCATGTGATCATGAACAGAGACAGAGAGGCAGACAGAGTCTACGGAAGGTATCATTGTATTGTTAAAAGATAGAAAAACATGTTTAAAAAGATTTTTAAAAAGAAGTTCAGTTGAACTTCGCAAAGTACCAAGCAATTATCAGTTTCCTGAATGTGAATGATAACCACTGGAAGTTTTTGGTGAAGTCCTTCTTCATGGACATGTGGTCAAAGTGAACTATAATGTGTAATGGGTTTCGCTTTCTTTCAAGTATCTACATGCACCTTCCAGTCAGATATTAGGAACTGATGAGGAGAAGGACTCTAGACGAAGGACTCTAGGAGAAGGACTAAGGATATTGAAGGATATTGAAAGTGTTTTATGTGTCTGAATCTTTTATCCGCATCCATGACATTATGCAAGTGACATCAGTAGGATTTCAGTAAAATAAAAATGACGATTTTAGTTTTTCAAATAAAGTGATTGTTTGTTAGATATTTCTCAGGCAATATGGGAAGAAAGTTTTTCTGAAGATGAAAATGTCTTGCAAAAGGAATGACAACAGCTAATACTTTGTGAAAACTGAACAGAGATTATGTCAAAAAGATTTGAAACTGACTGGGAAGCAAAGAGACATTTGTATAAAGTATGAACAATCTAGTGATTTATGAGTCCGTGACAGACAGAGGTCGGAGGAGAACATTGGAAAATGGCATCCAACATCAGTTCCCGCGATAATATTTCAAGTCTAGACATTCCAGGCCGATGTGCGGTGTGTTTTCTCCTAATGCAACCTTCACGTGTTCAAATTTTAAAATGTGAGGGCGTTCATGTGCACTTTTTACCTAGGAAACTCGTATTCACGATAATTCCAAGAGCACGTGAAGTCAGCATAAATCCAAAATCGAAAACCAACAGGCCAGCTGACGAATTCAAAATGCGCTATAATGGAGTTAAATAACAGGACTCGCGTAATTAAGCAACACAGACTTACCAGTGCTGTCTCAATAATATATAAACAGTTCCTTTCTTCACAACTCATCAATACGTAAATACTATTAAGATTTTGAGAAATGTGGGTAAATGTAGCTCACCAAGCCTCCTGCCACGCTCGTGTTGAAACCTGAAGTCGTCGACGCGTCTCGATCGCCCCCAGCTGGTTGGTCCCAATATAGCTCATAATGACGTCCCGATTGGCAGCTGAGGCTTCTCTGAGTGAAGTTGTCAGTTGTCACTAAGGGACTATACTTTTTCGTGAGGAGATTGGAGCTTTAGGGTCGGTGCTTCGTGTACTTTTTGATAGTTTATTTTCCCATTTGAAAAGAAATAAGCAAAAACAAGAAACCGGCGAGGTTTGGAACATCACGAGGGAGAGTAAATGATGACAGAATTTTGAGTTTTTGGTTGGTAGTCGTGAATGGGTGTCCCTTATTTTGCCACACTGAAGGTGGCAACCCTAACAGCAGTCATAACTTTCCTTATAAATACGCTCAGTTTTGGACAAGGGATGGTCATTGCAAATACTGTAATACATATGGGCAGAGGGTGGGTAGCAATGATGGTGAATTTACATTTTTCTGTAACTGTAATCATATAATCGCGAGCGAGATGATTGACAGGACGATAGCGGAGGCAAGCACAATATAACTTTAGTTAATTATTCGTTTTTTAATAAAAGTTAAATACATATGCTACGCAGGTTTTTTTTATATTGTAGGCTACAACTTTTGTTGTTGTTGAGTTTTCATTAAAAACGATAATGAACAAAAAAAACTTTTTTTTTGTGTAAATTATTTAAAAGTGCATTAAAAGTTACATTGTGAAAATATGATGCTAATATACTTTTTATATGTTTAAAGATGGTACAATTTTTGTTAGTATATTTACAATATACTATTGATCAAGAGAATATATTTGAAACACAATAAAGTATACTTTTTTTCACCAGGGTAGGCTACACAACAACAACAAGAATAATAGTAGTAGTAATAATAATAGCCTAATAATAACAACAATAATAATAATAATAATAATAATAATAATAATAATAATAATAATAATAATAATAATAATAATAATAATAATAATAATAAGGTATATGAAATAGCGCCCCTGAAGTTAATAGACCCTCATCCAGGGTCTGACTGGCTGTTTTATTTGTTATGTAGCTAATAAAGCGGTTATTTCCAAATTCGCCATTCGATAATAAAATATCTGTTTAACATCCAACGTCAAACCAACTTTATATCGGCATATTCCGATCTATTATGACCTCTGACCTGTAAAGTTGCCAGAATAATAATCATACGCTGTTTGTTAATTGGCCAGAGGAGAACTGCCCCCCACACCCCACATTTATTGATTTCTTTGTCATTTAATTTATAAAACCTTTCAATATAAACATGCTCTCATATTAATAATAAAATATAAAAGCTATGAATGTGTAACCCAGGTCACGAAAGAGCTCAAATAGAATCTTGAGAGAAGATAAATATTATGAATTATGTGTAGAAAAAGAATTGTATCAGTATATTACTCAAAATGCAATACTAATAAGAGAAATTGATACGCAAATGATTTTATTTTATGCAAGTGGAATCTAGTCAGAGCAACCGATGAGATCGCTGATTGGTGGCAGCTAGAGGTTAGTCCCGCCCCTAGAAATCCTTTGAGAGGAGAAGTCAAGCAAGAGTGTTTGCTGTACAGAGCTCTGTAAAGAGCTCTGTCAGTTTAAATCTAGACTAAAAACACATCTCTTTACTGTGGCATACACATAAAACACTTTTTCAATGAAATGATTGTTAGGCTGCATTAACTAGGTCAGCCGGAACCGGGAACACTTCCCATAACACCTGATGTACTCGTTACATCATCAGAAGAATGGCATCTACGCTAATGTTAGTCTCTCTGTTTTATCCCGAGGTTTACTGCAGTCAGCTGGATCCGGGCCGTATCCAGTTCAGATGGTGGACCTGCGCCCAGAGAAGACCAACACAGGACCCCGAAGTGTCTGGGAGACCGTGATTAGACGCCCCCTGAAACTGCCTCATCGACACGGCATCTCAATAAACCCGTCTCCAGCGTGTTGCCTCCGATCATTCGAATATTGCACTTTAATAATTATTTAATCAACATCATCCTCAATAAACCCGTCTCCAGCATGTTGCCCCCGGTCCCTCGAATATTCTGATCTATTATGACCTCCGAGCTGTAAAACTGCCAGAATAATAATAATACGCTGTTTGTTAATTGGCCAGAGGAGAACTGGCACCCCGACTGAGCCTGGTTTCTCCCAAGGTTTATTTTTCTCCATTAGGTCACCTAATGGGGTTTTGGTTTCCTTGCCACTGTTGCCTCTGGCTTGGCGTGCTCAGTTGGGGACATTAAATTTTTCAACTAAACATCGAAATACATCTAAATAATAAACTAAATTAACCATTTAAACTAAATTACTGATCAAATTATTGATCTAAAGCCCACACTGTCACTGTATGATACTTGAAATTTTTCCAGAATGGCTCTACAGCTGAATAAAATTATGCTGCATTATTTTCCTGTTTAACACTGTAAAGCTGCTTTGAAACAATCTACATTGTTAAAAGCGCTATATAAATAAAGTTGACTTGACTTGACTTGACTTAAAAAAACATATAAATTGAGTGTGAAACCTTGAAACTAGAATGTATTGAACACAATATTGTTTCAATGTGGACAGAAAAGGAAGATTTGTGTGAAGAGAAGCGCATCTTATTTTCTTTATAAGATGTGTTGGAGTTTTTGAACGTGTCTATGTAAGGAGTAATGTATGGAAATGGTCATGGATAATGGAGAACTGCATTAATGTGGAGTTATAAGAAAGAAAAAGTACATGTGAAAAAGGTGTGGTAAATGTTGAACAGAACTATGTAAACATTTGTGAACTTTTTCTATGAAGTGTGTTTCCATGAGGGCTAGTACATATATTTCTAGTGTACCAATCACAGGTGAGTTGATTTAGTATGTTAGGTTCTCTGAGAGTAAATTTGAAATTCTTCATTATTTTCCCCACTTAAATTTGAGACATTGTCTTTATTTCTCATTTGATATTCCAACTGAACGAGGCACATACTTTTGTTTATCTTGTGTTTCAGTTTTTTCTTTCTTCTGACAATTCATTTCAAGAGTTAGAAAAGAGGTACATTGTTTTCTTATGGTTAATACACAACCAGTTTTATTAATACTGTTACCCTGAGTGAGAAGCATAACCAGAATTTGTTTTAATTAAGGTGAAAAATAAAGGTTTTGTGTTCAATGTATTTTTGTTGATGTTGAAATGGATTTTAAAACGTATGGTTTCGTTAGGAACCGGTATCGAAACTGAGGTATCGAAATTGGCACCGGATTTTGAACAGTACCCAGCCCTACACATGGAGCAGTTTGCCTACGCCTATCAGAGACTGTGTTCATATTGGTCTTTTAAAACTAATCTACAATCATGGTTAAAAGACAATCAAGTGTGTGCCCATACTTTGGAATTATTTAAACCAGGAAGCGTGCTTTGCCTTGTTTTATGTTTTTTGTCCTTGATTTATTGATTTTGATGTATTCTTATGAAATATTATTTTTTTTGTATGTCTAAGTATTGTTGATTTGTTTTAATGTATTTTATCTGACATTACACCTGGCAAGGAACAACAATTGAAAAATAGCCAAGTTGGCTAAACTGGCACATAACTGTATAAATAAATAAATAAATATATTTGTCTTTTTTACACATTTTTACATTCCTAATTCAAATATCATACCCCAAAATCATTGAAAGGCAATTAAAAATAAACTCTGCCAACTCTAGGCTCTTATTCTTTCTTGTTTTCCATATGGCCAGTTTTGCTGTCCCTATTAAATAATAATCATTCTTAATAAAAATCTATAGCAGCGTTAAAACTGACAACACTGACAACTTGCAGGAAGGGTTCCTTAATTCAGACAAACAGACAGATCAGCAGGTCCCATGACAGCGGTGAATTCAGTTCAGCTTCTAGAGAAAGTTATATTAGGAAGCCTCAGATGTTGCAACAGTTCTTTTCTGCACTTTCAGCAGAATATATGTCAATTCAGCAATTCCTCTCATAACCAAAGGGTCTGAAGCTTCATGGCCATTATTGTCTTTTAAGCAGAACATTCGTTTTTCTTTTCCTTTGGCCTTTTCATTTAGAGTTGAGCTCAGTTGATTTTTCCCCACAATTCTTTTAAAATTGTACGTTCAACTTTCAATCGTGTCTTTTTCAATCTCCATAACTTCTTTTTCTAGCCAATCTATTGTGTTTTTTAAAACCAGTGAGGAATGTATTGCTGACAAAAAATTTTTTTTTTCTTTCCCACTTCAGTAATATCTTCATAATAATTCTTCTCTCTTTTCCAGGTCCCCAAAATCCACTAAAATATTCACAGAAATCTTTATCTTCTAATAATTTGATACTAAAATGCCAGTGGCAGCTTTTATGATTTGTTCTTTCTACTGTGCATTCAACTGTGATGAGTTTATGATCAGAAATCGATGTTGGTACTATAGCGTTTTTTTAATAATGTGCATCGACTGGAAGTCAGTTGTAGTTGTTGTGTTTCTCTTTCCTTCAGTGATTCTGCTTGTTATCATCAGGTGTTCATCACTACTACCCAATCATCACTTATCTGATCACTGAATTATCTCATTAACTTCTCTCCACACATCTGAGAAATGCAAACTATCAATTAAAGCTGCAAGCAGCATTTATCGGGGGTTCAGGCAGTTTAAGGCCTTTAAGCACATATGCATTCAAAAAAAGACATTCAATCATGACAACTCTCGGAGTGAACAGATTCAACCAGTATTTTATTAGCATAGAGCATGGAATGTACATAGGAAGTTGACCATTACTATTTTCTATTTTACCAGTAAACTTCCTCTTGTTGTCAAGTGTGCACGGACAGTCATGTATGCAGAAAAACAATATTATATTTAACAGAAACATCAATTAAGCAGTCGTCTACTGCTTTGGATGAGGAATTATAATTGGTCAAAGTAGGTACAGAATTATAAGTTGGTTGTAAACTTGACAAAAACCAAAAGCATTTTGGTGATCCATAAATCAGAGTAATATCTGAAATGTCCCTCACCAAAGCCAGATATACTATTACAATAACTACTTCAGATTATTAAAGATAATGGAAGATTGCCTCTCTGCTTTGTTTTATAAGAAATCATTTGTCTAGGGCTCCTAATGTCCTGTAAGGTCAACTTTTATGTAGTAGCACTAGTCATAATTTCAACACCAGGCATGCAGGTATTGCCTAGGTATTGGCTAATGGGGATCCAAATAAATAAATAAACTTCGATCATATTTAAAAAAAGACTAGGGAATCATTTTTTAAATAAAATGTTTAAAAAATCAGCAGTTATAGCGTCCCGTCTTGCCCAATCTCCACCACTTTTTTAGGTGTCCTCAGAGTGTGTCCATACATCGTACATCGTACATCGTACACCCGTTGTGAGCTTTTGGATATTGGTTTGCGAATTTCCGACAGTTTTATGGACAATCTTCAACTCCTTCCTGAGATCGCTAGGACGCCCGAGGCGATGCGCTCTGCCCGGCCGGGCGGAAGTGCTAGAAGGCGGCGCTGTGATCGTAAACAAAGGCGGGGTAAGCGTGGAGGTCTAAGAGCTAAGCTAAGGCTAACTCCTTACCGGCTCTCTTTACCCAGCATTTTCCTTGCCAATGTACGATCGCTAGTGAACAAAATGGAGGAGATTCGACTCAGCATTACACACAGTAAGAAACTTTTGAACTGTAACGTCCTAATCTTCACTGAAACCTGGTTAAACAGCGGAATACCGGACACCGCTATTGAGCTAGCGGGACGCCACACACTCCGGGCGGATAGAACACTAGATGGCTCCGGGAAGAGCAGAGGGGGTGGATTGTGCATTTATATTAACAAAGCTTGGTGCACAAACTCTGCTATTGTTGGGAGTCATTGTTCAGCTAACCTGGAGTTTCTCATGGTTAAATGTAGACCGTTTTATCTACCGCGGGAGTTCACCTCCACTATTATCACTGCAGCCTATATTCCTCCGGATGCTGATGCCAAGCTTGCTATGAAAGAACTTCACGCAGCCATCAGTAAACAACAGACTGATCACCCGGAAGCTGCGTTTATTGTTGCAGGTGACTTTAATCACACAAACTTAAAGTCAGTGCTACCCAAGTTTCACCAGCATGTTTCCTGCCACACCAGAGGAAACAAAACCTTAGACCATGTTTACACAAACATGGCTGGCGCTTACGTTGCGACACCCCTCCCCCACCTGGGACAGTCAGACCATATCTCTTTGTTTCTCACCCCCAAATATTCACCCCTCATCAACCGTGTGAAGCCATCAATAAAGACCATCAAGGTGTGGCCTGCGGGGGCAGACTCCACACTCCAGGAAAGGTTTCTAAACACAGACTGGAGTATGTTTGCTTCTCAAGCCACCAGTGGCGCTCACACGGACATTGACTCATTCACTTCCTCTGTATTGGATCATATCAATACCACCATCGACAGTGTTACAACCCAGAAACAGATCACCACATACCCTAATCAGAAGCCTTGGATGAACAGGGAAGTTCGACTCCTGCTGAAGTCACGCAATACTGCCTTCAGATCAGGAGATGCACAAGCCTACAGCACATCCAGAGCAAACCTGAAGAGGGGCATCAAAAAGGCCAAGCACTGCTACAAGCTAAAGATAGAGGGTCACTTTTCCAACTCTGACCCTCGACGCATGTGGCAGGGCATTCAGGCCATCAGCGACTACAAACCCCCCCACTCCACCCCCGCAGCCACTGATGTCAACTTCCTGAACGAGCTAAATTACTTTTATGCTCGTTTTGAAAGAGACAACAGAGAAACTGCCACCAAGCTCAAACCCTCAGCTGACCACCCACCAATCACACTCTCCACCACAGATGTCTGCAAGGCACTGAGCCGGATCAGCGCACACAAGGCTGCTGGACCAGACAACATCCCTGGACGTGTGCTCAGGGCATGTGCGGAGCAGCTCGCTGGGGTTTTTACAGACATTTTCAACCTGTCTCTTGCCCAAGCAGCTGTACCGACATGCTTTAAACGCACTTCCATTGTGCCAGTGCCGAAAAGCTCAAGCCCGAGGTGCCCTAATGACTACCGCCCTGTAGCACTCACACCCATCGTTATGAAGTGCTTTGAGCGGCTGGTCCTGGAGCACCTAAAAGACTCTCTACCATCCACATTGGACTCACACCAGTTTGCCTATCGTAGCAATAGGAGCACAGAGGATGCCGTTTCCATGGCACTGCACTCTGTGCTCACTCACCTGGACAATAAAAACACTTACGCACGTATGCTGTTTGTTGACTTCAGCTCAGCATTCAACACTGTCATCCCATCCAAGTTGATTGCCAAACTTGGAGACCTGGGCATCAACACTTCAATGTGTAACTGGATTTTGGACTTCCTAACTGACAGACCCCAGAATGTTCGATCAGGATCCACCTGCTCCACGTCCATCACACTCAACACTGGCGTACCACAGGGCTGTGTGCTAAGTCCGTTTCTCTACTCCCTCTTCACCTCCGACTGCAAGCCTGTGTATGGATCTAATTCCATCGTCAAGTTTGCGGACGACACTACGGTGATTGGGCTCATCAGCAACAACGATGAGACTGCCTACAGGGAGGAGATCCAGCACCTGGCCACATGGTGCGCTGATAATAACCTGCTCCTCAACACCACCAAAACGAAGGAGCTCATCGTGGACTTCAGGAAGGAGTCAAGAGGCACACACGACACCATCCACATCAATGGAATGGCTGTTGAGCGTGTCTCCAGTTTCAAGTTCCTGGGGACCCACATCTCGGCGGACATGTCGTGGACGACCAACACCTCCAGCCTGGTCAAGAAGGCTCACCAGCGCCTCTTCTTCCTGAGGACACTGAGGAAGAATCAGCTCTCCTCGGCTATCCTGGTGAACTTCTATCGCTGCGCAATAGAAAGCATCCTGACCAACTGTGTCGCAGTATGGTATGGGAGCTGCTCTGTTGCGGAGCGCAAGGCACTGCAGCGGGTGGTGAAAACTGCCCAGCGCATCACAGGGACTCCACTGCCTGCCATCGAGCACATCCAGAGGAAACGCTGCCTGCATCGAGCTCGCAGCATCCTCAAGGACTCCTCTCACCCAGCCCACAGACTGTTTTCTCTCCTGCCCTCCGGCAGGCGTTTCAGGATTCTCCGGACCAGAACCAGCAGACTTAAGAACAGTTTTTTCCCCAGAGCTGTCTCTTTATTGAACTCAAACCCCCGTTGATCCACTTCCCTCATAAACTGCTAACTCTCCTACCTCACATCCACCTTCACTTTGTTATTTGCACTACCGACTGTTTATCACAGTAACAACTGTTTACATATGCATCTTGCACTGCCATATCTTAACTGGATTATGCTCATTTGCACTGCCGACTGTATTTATAGTACCAATGTTTACATTTGCATTTTGCACCGTACTTCTAACTGTAATATGCAACCACTTTCCACTGCACTTTACACTTTTTTTTTTTCCGGATAGCTCTGTCCATAATTTATTGCACTACCCTAATCCACTGCTATATTCCTCATATTAGCCTAACATATTATTGTATACCTCTATCTGTAAAATTCTGTTTATAGTAATAGCCATCTGTATATTATATTCATAGTACATATTCACCTGTAAATTCTGTTTATAGTAATAGCCATCTGTATATTTATTCACTGTACATATTCACCTGTAAATTCAGTTCTGTTTATAGTAAGACAACTCTCTATTTATACATATTTATATATATTCAGTACATATCCATGTCCTGCACTTACGCATCCATTGTATATCCTGCACTTGCTGCTATTGCACTTCTGGTTAGACCTAAACTGCATTTCGTTGCCTTGTACTTGTACTTGTGTAATGACAATAAAGTTGAATCTAATCTAATCTAATCTAATCTACATACGTGTGACTACGCAGTAATCTATTTATCCGGCTAGTCTGTAACTTTCACTCTTACAGTCTGAGACTATGGAGAAAATAAAAGATAAAAGAGCAAAACTAATGTAAGAGTAGCTGCGTTTACAAGGACCCTAATAATAACAAATGTAATTGGACTAGTAGCAGTCGGTGATAAAACAAAGTCACATGTCCATGTAAAAGTGATGCTTTTGAAAACATATTTCTGACAATAAATGAAAGGTTTCTGAAGTGGCATGTCTATTTTGTCTCGGTGGAGCTGAGATGTTCAGTCGAGCATGATGCGCATACACAGATAAATGTGTGCAGCGATATATAATGAATGTTCCTGGGAGATCTGTAGTTGTGCGGGATGTGGAAGCGTGCAAAAGTTCCAGAAATGTACAAAAAGTGCCCTAGCCTTGAACGACAAGGTAAGGAAAATAAGACGAAATCAAAATGAAATAACCAAGACTAGGCTGACCATGTGATGTTTTGAGCATTTGACTTCAGACACCGGATTATCAGCAAACTGCCAAGAGAACGGCTAGCTACTCAAAATAAACTAGCAATCTATTCAGATCAGCAGATCTGTGTTTGATCTGCGTGAATATCAGAAATATAAGACTTGCTATTTTAGCTACCAAGCAACCTTTCCACAAGGATAGATTGATTGTATTTTTGTGACTTGTGCATACCTTGATATGAAATGACGCAGAGCAGGGTGTGTGTGTGTGTGTGTGTGTGTGTGTGTGTGTGTGTGTTGTAGTAGTAAAGAGAGAGAATGGGAGGAGGAAGTTAGTGTGTTTGGCACATTGTATGGGTCACTATATCATAACAAGGTAAAACAATGTGTAATCAAATGATTAATCTCAATTTCTTTGCACAAAACTCTCCAGAAAGTGCCATTTAATGAATTTTTTTTTTTTTTTTTTTAAGTATCGTGGAAGCATACCCCCCGGATCGCCCTTTTGTATGTCTAAGTATTGTTGATTTGTTTTAATGTGTTTTATCTGACATTACACCTGGCAAGGAACAACAATTGAAAAATAGCCAAGTTGGCTAAACTGGCACAAAATTGTATAAATAAATAAATATATTTATCTTTTTTACACATTTTTACATTCCTAATTCAAATATTGAAAGGCAATAAATAAATAAAAAACATTTCCTTTTAAAAACCTAACAATTGATCATCATGTGCAACACAAAGAACCTCATAAAAACACTAAATCATTAGGATCAGTTGCTGCCAAATCTAGGCTCTTATTCTTTCTTGTTTTCCATATGGCCAGTTTTGCTGTCCCTATTAAATAATAATCATTCTTAATAAAAATCTATAGCAGCGTTAAAACTGCACGCTGACAACTTGCAGGAAGGGTTCCTTAATTTAGACAAATTTGAAGTACTTCAGAAAAGTCTTTCCCAATAATAGAGAAACAATAGAGAAAGTTATATTAGGAAGCCTCAGATGTTGCAACAGTTCATTTCTGCATTTCCAGCAGAATATATGTCAATTCAGCAATTCCTCTCATAACCAAAGGGTCTGAAGCTTCATGGCCATTATTGTCTTTTAAGCAGAACATTTGTTTTTCTTTTCCTTTGGCCTTTTTATTTAGAGTTGAGCTCAGTTGATTTTTCCCCACAATTCTTTTAAAATTGTACGTTCAACTTTCAATCGTGTCTTTTTCAATCTCCATAACTTCTTTTTCTAGCCAATCTATTGTGTTTTTTAAAACCAGTGAGGAATGTATTGCTGACAAAAAGTTTCTTTTTTCTTTCCCACTTCAGTAATATCTTCATAATAATTCTTCTCTCTTTTCCAGGTCCCCCAAAATCCACTAAAATATTCACAGAAATCTTTATCTTCTAATAATTTGATACTAAAATGCCAGTGGCAGCTTTTATGATTTGTTCTTTCTACTGTGCATTCAACTGTGATGAGTTTATGATCAGAAATCGATGTTGGTAGCGTTTTTTAAAATTCTATTTCTCATATTTTGTGATCCAACCGTGCAGCAAACATTTCGTTATTGGTGACTTTCACCCACGAGTTGTAGGGTTTTATTCTCTCCACACATCTGAGAAATGGAAACTATCAATTATACTGTCTAAACAGAAATATGATTGTGCATGATGCTCTTCCCCATTTCTGTCTAGATTCAAATGTAAGGTACAATTCCAATCACCACCCATAATAATGCAATAAAAGTTTTTATTTTATTTACATGAAAGCTTGAGAACATTTGCCATTCTCATGCTGGTTTTACCACTATGGGACATGAGATTATGAAATTGTGATTGTGTAATCTGTATTTGTTTTGTTCTTTTTTTGGCCACACAGGGAAAAAAAAGTTAGTAAGTTTATATATTTATTTTGATTTGATTTTATTGGTAAATGTCATTGTGTGTATGTATGTATGTGTGTGTATATATTATCATATATGTGTATATATTTTTTTACCATTGTAACTATTATTTGTCAATCCTAAACTGAACAAAATAAAAGCAAAAAAAACTTTTTAGGGAGTATTTATACAGTCATGCATCAACTTAAACATTTTCTAAGGTTTTAATTTGATTTAGACAGATTTATTAAAACAAACATTTTGAATGCAATGATTTGCGATTGATCTCAGCTATAGCAATACAATATCTTATGTCTTACATATGTGTGTTTATTTTATGTTTGGCTCGTTAAAGATGCTAAGAGCTCATTTAGAGAGATGAGAACAGCAGATTTTAAACCATCTACATTATTATTATTATTATGAAATGCAATGTATTGCTCATATTACACCAGACACATTGAATGTTTGATTGCCAAGAAATGTGTTTGTGGTGCATGTCCAAGAAACAGGGTGAATTTCCAGATCTTCCTCTTTTCAGGCTCATAAATATGAGTTGAGTGAGCGTCAGCGACACAGCGGATGCTTCCTGAGCTCCAGATCGAACTCTACGAGACTCTTTCACCACACAAACTCAAGAACAGCACACAGGTTAATCCACATCGCCTTCAAATGAAGCCATATCAGTCCATAAACCATGTCTAATTATTAATGTGATTTTTTTTATGTTGAAGTTTTTCTTTTTCTTTGTCTTGTTCTGTGTAATGCTGTGAAAAGCCAACCCGATCTCATGGCAATTCGGAAATATTTGTACAAATTGATACTTTTTTTGCTAAATTGGGCGTATTTGGCGAGTTGGTCAAATTGTATGATTTCGTAGCAATGACCACTAAACCTCCCCATCACTGCTGTATAGACAAATCCTACAAAATCCTACGAGTGAGGTCGTACAAATTAGTCATGAGATGGCGTTGGAAAAGCAGATAACTTTATGTAATATTTATAAATGGCAGTGGCTAGTGACACTAAGTGAATATAGCTTATTTATCTTCTATATACACATGTTAAAGTAGCAGTTCTTTGCAATGTGTAAATAGTAATTACATGCAATTTATACTTCATTTTGACAGATACACACCATTTGCACATCAGTATTGTTGTGCATTAACAGAATGCAATAATAACACTGAGTGTAAATTATGAAATTAATTAAAATTGTTAAATGGATGTCGCCGTAATGGGACAATACAAAACCCATGCCTACACCGACCCCTACCCAATAAATTATTATTAAACATTTCCTTAGGCACTTTATTTCCACTTTTAGAAAATGTTCTCAATTTTTATTGAAAGTAAAGGCCTTTCCGATGTGATGTGAGATGGGAAAAGGCAGAAGGGAGAAGAGCGAACTCGGCAAAAGGCGGATTCGAACTCGGGTCGATCATGTCAAAACCAGCTCCTCCAACCTCACGCTCTGCTGACTACACCACTGAAGACGTTGAAATACACGCGTCTTTTGTTTGTCCCAGAGTGGATAAATCTGAAACCGTTTTCGTGTGTTCAGCCAATCGGTATATTTAGTGAAGCAGTGATGTCCTCAGCCCACGTCTCGCACAAGCTCTTCTCTGTTTTTAGTGCGTCTCAGTGGCAGAATTACAGCGCCACACACTGCTCTGGCATTCACACTGCAGCGTTTTGAGTCGGTTAGGGAAAGCTCTTAATGGACTGCTAACTTCTGCTCTCACAGCTGGTGTTCACTCTCATACTCAATATTGACTTTCTCATCCTGCTCTTTTCTCCCATTGTTCCTCAGGATGAGATCTGCAGCCCTTCTCCTGCTCCTCTTCATGCTGGCTCTCAGCGATGCTGCTAGTCCATTTGATCGTTTCAAGAACAGACACGTTATTCCAAATCATTTCAAAACTAATGAGATCACTGCTTGGGTGAATCTCCTTCGCAACAGAGGTCTCTGTGGAGATTCCCCTATATCCTTCATCAAGGGTTCACCAGGTGCAATGAAATATATCTGTACAAATGGCAATCCAGTGATTGGGGGAAATAACCATTTCCAAAGTACAGGAAACTTCCGAGTGTTCAAGGTCAAAAGTCACTGGGAAAATAATGTGTGCGAGATTGATTCCTGTTATGCTGTCAGCGATCGTGTAACTGTTGCCTGTTCACAATATGAACCTTTTCACTATGTGGGACCAAACATTATTAATCAAGGACAACGTTGCTTTTAAACCGCATGTTTTGCTAGCAGTGCGACTGCAGAACAATATAATGCTTGAAATGATGCTGTACTAATACAAATGACCTGTGGATTATAATCTGATATAATCACTCCACAAAGCAATATAATCTCAATAAAAGCTTAATGCAGAGTTTCCGATCTCCTCTCTGGTCTTTATTAAATCACATTGATAATCTGTCCGGTATGATTTGAGGCAAAGCATCACAAACACTTGAACATAATGTCTGGATGTCATTCATTTCATCAGACCACATGTCTGAAATGCAGATCGCTTCTTTAATGTCACTTTTCATGGCTCAGCTAGTGTTGGAGGTTTTTAGTGGATTTATGAGAGCCAGTGCTGCTTAACTTCACACAGGTGTAGAGAATAACTTTAACAACATGATCTATTTGTTCGTATTCCTCTTTCAATGTGTCCTCAGTAGAAGTGCTAACACACACAAACGGGAAGCAGTAAAGTCTTCACTATGTTCTAAACGTCTACATCTGAAGTCATATCATGGCTATAACAAATACATAAATACAAGCCTACATAGATACACTTGCTATGTTTGTTTTCATGGGCTTAATATTACACATTTAACGCACCATAGTTGATTGTTTGTTGTGAAATAGCAGGTCAAGGGAAATGTATGAAGGTATTTTTGGTGCAGTGGGATTTGTAGCTGTAGATCATAACCACACATGTGTACCAATACATTTGAAGTCACAGAGAAAAATATTTGAGGAGTTGTAAACTTGTAGACTTTTTTTCTCACTTACAAACACAACGCAACACCTTCACACACTCTTCACTGCAGGCGCACACATCCTGCTCTACGAATCACACGTGAAGAAACTCACACACACACACACACACACACACACACACACACACACACACACACACACACACACACACACACACACACACTTCTGCTCCAGCTGCTGCAGTGAATATGGGGCAAAACGCATCAACACACCCGTATCAAACATGTGAAGTCACAGACAAATGTTGCACATCCGCACATTAATATGTGAATCCATGCAATGAGAGCTGCACACTTGTAGAATATTTGGCCACAAATGTATTTGAAAATGTGAAATGCATTGCCAATATTGTAGGGGTTTCTAGGTGGACGCTGCAGAGACGTACGAGTGATTGGGGATTATCTGTGAGGGGTCTGTACAGTGAACTTGATGTCCTGGTATCAGACATTCACTCCAGCAACCCACATGCCGGGTCTCGAATGATGTTGGGACTGCTGCAGGCTCGGGGGCATCGAGTTCAGTGGCAGAGGGTTCGAGCATCAATGCACAGAGTTGACCCTGCAGGGATTGTATCAATAATGTCAGAGTTGCGGTGTGTGGTGCGCAGGACATACTCTGTCCCAGGCCCCAGGTCACTGGAAAATCAAAGCCAAATATCTGAACAAGTTTTAAGTTGATATCTCAAAAAATGAGCTTTCAGTGAGATTTTGTTTGGGCGCAGTACCAAAGTCTTCCACTAGATGACATCCAAGCTCTGTTACTGACCATATAAGGGCGCCTCCATTGCCATATATGGTTTGAGCAATCTGAACCATATATCTCCATAATTTTCCCCATATATATATTATTTTCTTTACATTTAAAACATTTTCAGACTATTTTTTCTACTATATATATATGTCAATATTACTTTAGCTTTTTCTAAGATATTATTTTAAATATGTAATGGCAGTGCCACTAATTAGAATCCTCTTCCACCTCAATTGCCTAACATGAGTACAGTATTTACTTTGCCCTTATTGATAAAAGGGACTATTATATTAGCCTGACGTCGTCATACTCAACTCTAGTAAGATTATGATTCTGATCTGCTCCATTGGGCTGTGATGAGGCATGTTTCAACCCAACCAGGAAAGACCTCAATTGGATAAGCCGATAGACCAAGAACGCATATTCGAACAAGTTCTCCGTTTAGTAAACGAGTTCAACCCAAACGCTCTTTGGTGACATGATGACGTTACTGTTGATCATCTGTCCATCATAGTATAATGCCCGCCCTGACAATTTGATTGGTCCGAACAGCTCTGGTTTCAGCATAGTTTCTCCACAATGGATCAAGTCCAGACCGAACTTGCTACTTATGTTACAGGATTTGCACATCCCTTTGGTTGACTGGGAAAGTAGTGGTCTTATACCCAGTGATCCCAGCTGTGGTGTCCATGTCCCTGAGAGTGACTGCCCTGTTAGACCTGATGACCTAGCTGGACTTAGTGCTGCTGTGGACCCGATGGGACCCTCGACATGCATGGGAGTAGATCAATATTTAGCTGCGCTGGAGTCTCTGCACAGCATTGGCTATTCATCTGTATGATCTTTAATTCCCTATCAAAATCAAATACACACAACTTTAACCCATTTCAATAAAAGCCAACATTTCAACATCTTGGAACATTGAAAAACCTGATCAATGCTTAACAATGTTTAGATTCTTCAATTATAAAGCTAAACTTTAATGGAAAACATAATGAAATGAGGTAACTTGTTAATTCAGAACATTCCACTTTTTACAATAATCCAAACCCACTGTCATTTGTGGCAATGCAGTTCTCTAAATGAACACTAAATCCGCTGTAACTCTTGTAGTAACCTGGCAAGCGAAGCATGCGGTAGCATGTGAATGAAGTGGGATATTCCGCTCTAAACACCTCCACTTTCATGTTAGCCATGGGTATCTCCCATCCAACCCAAAACTGGACGAGCTGTTTCAGCTGTTCTTGGGACACTGAAAATAAAAAGAGCTGAAGCACAAGAACACAGAGTCTCTAACACAACATGGTGCAGTAAAAAAAAATCATATATTTGGCTAATTTGCAAGCATGTTAAGTTTAAAAGTCTAAAGTGTACGTGTTTTTCCTATGATGTCTGACATGTTTGTATAATTGAGTAAAAACACTTTGTTGACGTGACTTCACAAGTGCTCAGCATGGCAGAGGGACAGATCTTATGATTGTTTTATCTCTTCATGCGTTGTACACAAACAGGCAACGCGCCTTCTCAATAGGTGTCTAAAAAACAACGCCAATAAGAAATATTCAAAATTAAGATCTTTTTTTTTTTTTTAAATGAACATGATAACTTAAGTTCCTCCATACGGTACCTTTACAAAATCCTTCAAAATCCAAGGAAATTGTGTATGTGGGGGTAATTGTTTAACACTAAAAGTGGAAACCACTAGAATATCAGTATGCAATTTACCTGTTTTCATAAACTGACGCAAGTACCCCATAATTCTGCATTTGATGTCAATTGAGTACCCACTATCGTCGTCATCATCCTCCAGCCCTCCTTCATCAGGCCATTTAATGTGGTCTAGAATAACCTAAGAACACAAGATGATAATGACAACTATATACATTCTCTCATCACTTGCAGGTTTCATTCTTTTGTGGCCTAGTATGTGTTGTGCCCATTTATTTGTATTTCTAACTGCTCCAAGAACAACTAAAAATATTCCTTGATACTAAGATCCACAGTTTAAAAAAAAATTGTCAGGTGGTGTTTAAAAAAAAAAAAAAAATTAGTGTTGGACAAAACGTGGAATACCTCCGCACTGCATTCAGCCATTGACTGACGTGGAAAAACTGATGACACAGTGTCAGGTCGAGATTCCAAAAGTGGCCAAATCACTGATTCCCTCAATCCCTGCTTGAACTGCTTCAGCTGGCGTGCGTTTCATCCAAGAACCTTAAAATAGCAGAAGGATAAAATACTATTTTTCCTGCCAAGACATTTTTTCCCCTTTTACTATGCCTAAATATGTTATTTTGTTTCAAAGTATTCTGCACTGTCTAAAATCTGTCACATACTGCAAAAGTAGTTACAGTCTGTTGTTGCTGCCTTAAAGCAGCACTAGGTAACTTTTCATAATATATTTTCAAGACTCTTGTGATGATACATCAATAGGTTGAGTGGCACGTCTGCCATAGCCTGACGGGGTCTGTATCGTTTTTAATCGTACTTTTAAACTTCGGGTTTCGGGTAGTAACCCGAGAAAAAAAAGAACTACAAAATTCGCCTGCTTTACGGCATATACGTCACTTCCACCATCCCCTCCGTAAAAATGGACGTGCGAGCCCAACAATCCTTTGTTTGCTGGATGTTATAGTCATGGCCGAGGCAGCACAGAAACAGAAGAAAGCAAAGGTTTTGTCGAAGGAATGCAAAAAGAGGAAAGGAGAAAGTGATCGTATTAAAGGCAGGACGAGGATCAACATTGGGCCAGCGTTTGCTCGTTGGCGTGAGCTGAAGGAGGAGGAGGAGGGGTGCCCGACCGATGCTGACTTGGCTGTCATGCTTTTGGACTAGTAAGTATATTGCTTGCATACTATCTATTGTTTATTTAATTTTGTTGTCTTCCTGACTGTTAGGGAAGCTATCTTATCCTCTGTTTATCTTCATGAATCAAGTAATGGTAGTAGAGTAGCGAATTATCAATCTGGTAGCTAGTAAACGATATAATTAAATTTTTTGATGGTTAGCTAACTTAGATTGTGTTATTTCAGATTATTGTTAGCTAACGTTACAGAGGTAAACTTTTCTGATGATGAATTTCCACCCTCATGTTGTTTTTGTGCAATACTTCTGTGTGGTTAGAGTCTGCAAAAAAGAAGGGTTGTTGTGTTCAGTGCATGATGACTAAGTTTCCTCACCAAAAGTCGAACTCAAATGTGTTGCTTGTTCTAAATAATCAGCAAAGTAATTACCCTTGTATGTGATTTTTGTCTTCTCACATTCTTGCAACTAAATAACACTGCTGAGTGTAACCACACAGACGTGTGTCTTGTAGAATGCAAATTCATGTACATTCAGAATGATTAGCCATAGTCAAGATACTATCTCACTTCTGCTAGGACAAGCACCTAGTTTTGGAAATCATCATCTGATTTAGCATGTAAACTTCATTCATCTTCAAGTTACAATTATATAATGTTTATGTGTTGCTGTGAAATTGAATTAGACAAATATGTTCTCTGTTATTTCCCTAAAGCTTTCAAAAACGGCAAGTGACATCTATTCCCCACAAACTATCCTGCGAACCTCCACAGCCTGTGGTCTCGAGTATTACCGAGGAGTCGGACTATGATGGGTATTATTGCATGTTTTACTGGGCCGTCGTTTTCCTCATGTCATATTTTCTGATTTGTGTCAGGGGTGAATTTCCCATTGAAGGGGTACACATCCTGGAAGAATGCCTTAGGGAAGAAGAGGTCGCTATATTAGAGGCCAGGTGAGTCTTTATAGCTGAAGGCTATATTCCTTGGAGTTGGTGGTGTGAGCCTCTGGTTTGAAGTCTTGTATCTCTTGCGCACTTTCCTTCAAAACTTGCCTACTGTCGCACAACAGTCACATACTAGTTGTGTTTACTTGGTTAAAATGAAGCACATGAAAAGGTATCAAGGCATGCTCTCACCCTTGTCTTCTTACACGTCATGTCTCCATTGCAAACTGAAACAGTTTGAGGAGTGTTGAGTACTGTAGGCCAGTGCTGCCTGCCACCAACAACAACAACAGTGAAACGGTTTATGCTCTGTGCCGCCATAGTTTATCTGAGGCTGTGACAATGTTGTTTGCTTGAATTAATGTGGACAGAATGCATATTTACTTTTTCCCCAGTATATCTACTTATCTATACTATTAATTGTCTACCTCTATTTTACTGCAGCATGCACTCTCTAGATCTTGTAGAGGAAGAAGATTAGCATGACTCTCCAGATGAGGAGGCAGCAAATGATCCAAGAAACAGAATGTAAGTCTGTCTAATGAATCTGTTATTGATTTTGTCTTTTACATTGATGCTTATGTGTGTTTTGTACAGTATTGAAATGGATGAGAGCTGGAAAGACTCAGGATTATGTGAGGATGAGTACAGCTCTGATGAGGAATATATTCCTTTTCTTCAACTACGGTATGTTATATTCACTAGCTTCATTTCATGCACGATTAGTATATTGTACGGTTGTACTTGTAGTAATAGTTAGTTTCCACTATACAAAAATATAAGACCTTTTCATATCGTGCCTTTTATGCAGAGTTGGTGGTGCAGCTTCAATGGCCTGTAATATTGAGCAGCTTCCAGAAATATCAATGGACGAGACCGTGCTTGATGCAGCTGTTCCCAACTCCACCGACGACCAGATGACCGATGTGCCAGACCATTTGAAAATTGAAAAGGAAGATGACCTGGTTGGAAAGAAGGCCTGCATTGCCTACCTTGACAACCTGAAGATGCTTGCTTCATTTATGCAATTTCCAATGAAAGCATGCACCTTTTCTAATCAAATTACTGGGGAAAAAGGCACAGGAAGACCACCATTTCAGATTGAAATGAAGCCTCGAGGAACTGGTCTTGTCTTGAAATGGGTAAGCAAACAGTATTTGCTTTCGTTGTGCGTATGTGTGTACTACACTCAATAGTTGGAGGAACAGTGACTGACTCTGGGAAGAAATCGAACTCTGATTTCAGTAACATAGCTATTTCAGTAATCAAAATGCTCATCGCTTCATGGAGTTACAAATAAACTTTTTGATTGAATAATCAAGAACTTTCAGTTATTTGTAGGTTAGTTTGGTCTAGTGTAGTAGTGTTTGAGTTAGTAAGTGTTTTGCTTTTCTTGTGTGTGTTTTGGTTGTTCATATTTTACTTGCTGATTGTAGCTATGCCCCTTTGGACACCTGCTCTGGGATTGGAATTCACAGCCTCTGAGGGGACTTCATGCGATCCACAAATATCCTGTTATCTGGGAATAACTACAGGAAAGTGGCATTACTCTTCAAATTCATGGAACTAGGGATGGTTGAAGAGTCAACATTTTTCAAAATCCAGGAGACGTACTGCATTGAACCAGTTGATGAGTTTTGGCAGAAAGTCCGAGCTGACCCGATTGCGTGTAAAGGACAAGGTGGTTATTCTTGGAAAGACAGTGCTTTGATACCTTTGTCACCTATGATTTTATTGTCATGTCTGTGGTTTGCTAATACTTATCAAGATCATGTTGTGATATCTTTTGTAATGTTTTTTTTTTTTTTTTTTCATCAGGTGATGGCAGAATGGATTCTCCAGGTGTGTGTGTGTGTGTGTGCGTGTGTCTGAGGAAGACAGAGAAATAATGATTTGCACAGTTTACATGCATGTATTTACCACTATGCTCTACATTCTGTAGGCCACTGTGCACAATATTGCACCTACACAACCATAGAGCAGGAATCTCGAGACATTGTGCACATTGTCTCTCTGGATAAGCGTGAAACAAACAGGAACTCGACAATTATGGAGAAGGAGTGTTTTGTCCGAACAATGGACGCACTATTGCCGGAGATCCATATATCGGAAGTGGTGACCGATGCCCACCCTCAAATTTCTGCTTTGCTGAGTCCATAATGGCAGTGCTGCTGTCCATAATGATGGAATAGTGGATTTATATATATATATATATATATATATATATATATATATATATATATATATATATATATATATATATATATATATAAAATGCGCACGCACACACACTTTGATTTTATTCTAAACACTTTTTTTTCCCACAGAACCAGATGGCAAATACAAGCAATGGGGTCTACATCATTCACTAGATATTTGGCACGCCGCAAATAATTTAGGGAAGAAGCTGCGACGGGTAAGCAATGTTTTTATGAGTGATTAGTGATTTGTTAGTAACTGGATTTCAAACTTTGACATATCTTGCTGAAAAGCAGCAGCATATTTTTGGTGGTTGTCTCACACTGGCACATCCTGTTTTCAGGCTGGTTTGATGAAGGACCAGGTTTCTGGTGTTTGCCTGCAGCAGAGTCTTTCAAGGTCCCTGCAGTTAGAACAGGTGCACCACTGGAGAACACCTCCATCAGGGACTCTCGGCTGTACTGAATCCTCCAGCAAGGCCAACACATCGAACATCAAACCAGGGAGTCTTGTCATGACCCTCTGGAGGAGTGCATCCCTTTGCTGAGGGTCCAATGCCTGTATTTTGGCCTGCATGTCGCATCACGCTGATCCTTCAAACTCTGAATCCTCTGCTTGTTCTCAGGGTCCATGTTTTCTTTTACCCTCCCTCTCCCCCTACTACGTTCTCCGGCCCTGCCTCTCCCAGATGTACTATTTGGGGGCTCAAAATCAGATGAGGCAGAGTTAGAGTCCTCAACAACAGATTCCTGCAAAAACGAGAAGGGTTGTTGTTTGAGTGTAAACTTTCTACAGCATAATGTT
The DNA here is from genome assembly GCA_033150135.1 of Gobio occitaniae. Taxonomy (NCBI): domain Eukaryota; kingdom Metazoa; phylum Chordata; class Actinopteri; order Cypriniformes; family Gobionidae; genus Gobio; species Gobio occitaniae. The sequence continues at coordinate 174,343 of JARQWZ010000585.1, read as the reverse complement.
GGTGTCCTGTATTATGATGAACCTTACATTTTTTTGGCTGAAAAAACAAATTTCAAATGTAAGCCTATGTCTAAACAGCGTGCACAAGTTTGGTAGAGGCTACATTCTTGCAAGTAAATACATAAGACTTACAAAATCATATTTTAGGATACCTAACATGTCTGTGATATTTGTTTATTTGTCTTGCCTCAACCTATAATGCAAATCGATTTTTCAAATTTGAAGATTCATCTATGGTAGCTTGATATTATATTGACGATATATGGTTATTACCTACCACTCAAACATTGAATTGAAGGATCATATAGATTCTGTAAAACGGTAACCAATAGACTAGACTACTATAATGACGCTGGCTTGTAAACGTGAGTTTGAAAAAAAAAATAAAACCCATGAAATCATATTCATATGCCATGCTGAAACATATGCCACTGCACCTGGGATGAAGACATTTCACACGCGATGCAAGCAGAACACCTGCATGTGAACTCCTGCAGTGTTCAGGGCTATCAGAGCTGTCATGTCAACAAATGCACATGCGATATGGAAGGCCGTTTCAGCATAAAAACGTTCCAGTGTTACTCGTCGTAATTATATTTTTACTAGTAACAATTCAATTAAAGAGCTCTACAGTTCAATTATTACTAGTAACAATTATGATTAGAGAGCTCTCTAATTCAGTTCTTACTAGTGACAATTCCAATTAGAGAGCTCTACAAATGAATTGTTACTAGTCGTATGTCTCCATTGACTTCCATTCATTTTTAATTAGAGAGCTCTACAATTTAATTGTTACTAGTAAGAATTCTAATTAGAGAGCTCTACAATTCAATTCTTACTAGTAACAATTACAATTAGAGAGCTCTGCAATTGCATTTTTACTAGTAACAATTGAATTAGAGAGCTCTCTATTTCAATTGTTAATAGTAAGAATTCCAATTAGAGAGCTCTCTAATCAAATTATTACTAGTAACAATTGAATTACAGAGCTCTTCAATTGATTTATTACTAGTAAAAATACACATTAAGGATATGTGTAATTGCAGAGCTCTATAATTGAATTACAGAGCTCTGTAATTGAATTATTACTTGTAACAATTGAATTACAGAGCTCTCTAATCATAATTGTTACTAGTAACAATTCAATTACAGAGCTCTGTAATTCAATTATAGAGCTCTACAATCAAATTGTTACTAATAAGAATTAAGTTACAGAGCTCCATAATTAAGTTCTTACTAGTAACAATTGCATTACAGAGCTCTGTATTCAGCGACATATCATTATGCTAATCGTTCCTTATGCATATTCAACTGGGGTATATAAACAGGCAGGCGGGAAACTTTGGCGCTGCAGTCGACATGGACGAAGTACACGGTGGAGAGGCAGGGCAGCAGTCTGCAATATCTGCCTTTGATCGAGTTTTAAGTGCAGTTTCCCGTGTGCGCCAAGAGTTGCAGCGGTCAGGGGAACCCAACATTTTGTCATCAACAAGGCAGTTATTTCGTAGATCCCGAAGTGAAGGTATGCAAAATCACTAAATGAGTCTCGTCATGATTAATGTTACTAGAGATGCACCAATTGACCCGGCCATAAATCAGAAACGTCCGGTTATGTTTAATTTCAGCCGATCTGTATGTATAACGTACTGCTTTGAGAAATGTATTTTCGTTTGACCTCTGTATAACGTTAATGCGCGGTTACGGGGTAACCATGGTAACCTCTTAACCGTGCAAGCTGTTGTGGAAAAATTTAAATCATGACCACGAGATTCCAGTTTACAATGAATGTTCATTGCGATGCATATATTCAATTTCACAATAATTGTAATTGTGCATTGTCATTTCAATGCATGCATTCATACAGAAACAGTGCATCTGGGTGAAAGGTAACATTAACTAGGGGAAGGTTATAGGCAACTTTTTGTATATGAACATTTATGGTATCCATGGCATGAGCATGTGATTACGGGAGGAGTCGTAAATTGTTTGGGGAAACGTGGATATAAGCAGGACCATGTTGTGTCTAATTCAGACACGCTCTGCTGACATTCTGTATGTCTGTTGACTGTGGCTCTTTCCTTGCAAGGGAATAAAATCTTTATAAAGGCAATTGGAGAAGTTTTGTCTCTTATTCAGAATTAATAGATAGAGTTTGAATTTTGCCGTTACAAAGCGTATCTGCACATATCAAGCCTGCACCAAGGCAAGAAAGCGTGTCAATGTTGTAAATTTCTGAACTGCTAACGTTATATAGACTGTCAGCCCCGTCCACACGAATTTTCCCTATCCGAGCTTTTTTTCCCCTCGTTTCAAGAAATATCTGCCTACACCCTTTTACAGTCTATGGCCTACACACGAGAGCATGAAAACGGCTCAAAACGATGTAGTACACATGCCAGGCCAGTATGTGGCACTGTAATTCTGCCACAGAAATACATTAAAAACGGAGAAGAAGAGTTGTGGCTAGATTGGGGTACGGCAACAGTCGGAGGTGAGGTAAATCTCACAATAAAATAACAATAAATAAATTTGCTACTTACCAGATGTGTTTTATTAACGCATACACCTAGCCCAACCCTAAACATACCCTTACAATAATGCAAATACAATTAAACAACGCAGTATTGATGTGCGCATGCCCAGTGCTCGTAGTTGTATCTCCTCTAGTCTTCCCCGCACAGGACGTGTCAGGGACACCACCCCCAGACGTTCTTTTTAAAATAGTGACACACATTAGTGAAACACACCAGTGGCTTTACTGTCATTAGTATTAAACATGTTACCCCATCGAACCCCCCTCCCCACAGAGCACCCAAACATAACAAATCACAATTAAACCCCTGGATATAACAGACTTGCGTGTTTCCACGTTACCAAAAGGCTTCAAAGAAAATGTATATCCGAAAACAAGCCCATTAAATGATTTATGTTACAAGTCAAGTTTAACTTAATACTTAGGCTACATTATATAAACAATTTAGACAGAATACAAATGTTTTATGTTTTATATTATCTTTCTCATTCTCTTTCCTCCTTTTTGTTAAATAAATTCATTCAAATGAATTAATTAATCATCAATTCATCCAGAGATTGTGTGCTTTAACTGAATGTATTAATGACGTTCTGAAATTATGTAGTTTACTTTTTATGTTGCAATAGGTCAGCCAGGAAGACGAGTGAGACCAACATGGCATGTCAGTATATTTTTACTTCCAGGACCTGGTGTCTCCAAATTACCTTCAGCTAATGAGCGTGTTCGGCTGTCACAAAATAGATTAGGTAAACTCTTTCATGATTTTTTTTATTTCATGACTTGTATGGCTGCTAGATTCATCATAATTGCAGATTATTCACATTAATATTGTAATTGTGATAATTGTTGCCGAAAAATAGATTTTAAATTAACATTTTCAAATGTTTTGTATCTTTGAAAGTAACAGTTTGTATGGTAAATTTAGAAACATTCGAAACTAAATAATATAATGTAAATAATAAATAGTTATGGAAGTTCAGTTGTTAGTTAAAAATCCAAAATGAATGGCTAAAGAATCAGGGTATCTTCCGTCCATTCCAAATCCGTTTTCAATTAAAAAACAGAAAATTAAAAAATTAAAAAATTAAACATTTTTCGTTTTTTCCTTTTTTTCAGAAAAATTAGATTTTGGCTTGATTTTTCGTTTTTTGTTCAGAGGTAGAAAAATTAATAAACAGTTTGAATATTCTATTTCTACACGTGGGCGGGAATTATACGCCCCTTTCTGCTGATTGGTCTGCCGAAGATCAAACTATTCCGTCATCATTTCTTCCTCAGTTCCACACAGCAGAATAAAAGTCCTGCGCTACAGCTCTACGGATTCATAATGCGTTTATTGCAACTACATTTCATATTTTTCTCATCAAACAACCAGACTAACGAATTGCTCGACACAACCCGTCCCAGGGCAGAACCTAGACAGGGCTTTCTTCTGTGTAGACCAGCGGCTTTAGACCAGCAAAGTGCCAGGGGATCCGCAAAATAATTTGCTATATCCTACCGTATTTTCCGGACTGTAACATCTCGGTTTTTTTTATCATGAAACATGCTGTGATTTATTCCAAAGTGACTTATATAATGCATTTAACGTCAAATAATCAAAATGTTTCGCTGTATTTTAGTTCATGTTTCTGGTGTGCACCAGAAAGATGTTCATATATGGGACCGAGATGTGCTAAAGCAGCGCATCCTGTTGTTTTCTTTATCTTTCAAAGGCATGACATTTTGTAGTAATTTTAAATGTACACAAATAAAAAAATATTTTACTGCTTCGAATGAGGAAACCGTTATAGCGCCGGCGACTCGCGAGATCACATATCAGTTCTGGCATTGCTGACTTGACATCGCAGCCTGTTCTTTATCAAAATAAAACCAAACATATAAAAGTTAGTCTGCTTAATTTAATTTGTCTGTTGTACAATATTAAAGCTGTGCCAGTCAGTACTTGCTGTTATTCCAAACTCATATCTCTGCATGTGAATATGCCGATTTAGCCAATATGTGTATGGGACTGGACGAAGCCTTCTTTACATAAATAGTATAGCATCCAAATGTTACATAATTGCAAATATGGAAACTTTGGACCGAATGAAAGATGCACGAGCGACGAGCACAACGTCGATACAGTTTCTATTCAAATAAATTAATTTAGGCTTGGTATTTAAACTATTTAAAAATAAAAATGTTGTTTGTAATAAATGGCACAATATAGACAATTTTTATATGGCTTCTATGTATATTTGTATTATATGGCTACTTATATTTTTCATTTTTGTTGTTTTCTAAGAATACCATTAATTTAAGGATTTGTCATACAGTGAGGGGAAGTCAAATACGCATAGCCTACATGTTAGTGTTATGTTAATGTTGTATTTTATTTAGCTGTGTTTTACTTCTGAATGTAGGCTAATAATAAAATGCAGATTTTACTACAATGCAACGTTCGCGTGTTTCTCTCTCAACTTGATGTTTTATAAACAAATTTCGGGAGGAACACATTCAGGAAATTAAAACTGTTAAGTGGAGCAGACCCAGATAATTAAACCTAATTGAACAAAAGAGGAGCTCATTAAAAAATCAACGATAGGAGGTGTATATAGACAGCCGATTTACCTTCCTGTCGTTGACTGTTTCTTAGCATCCCTCCACCACCCCTTCTCCTCACTTAATTAAACTCACATAAGACATCAAATTAATATATGTAGTCTAGTTCTAGACTATTTCCATCAGGGGGGGTACTCTGGGTTCGGGCAAAATTCAGAGCCCGGAGCCCTCCCCCGGACAGCACGCCAAATACGCATAATATTTACTCTATTTAATTTGATGTAAGTGTGAACTCGTGAAATGACCCGGTGTCCTGTGAATTACACTCGGTGCGACTTTTCTGGCAAATACGCTCAAATATAAATTGTGCTGTATTATTACAAAATGCATAGGATGCATTATAGGCTATACTTTGTGTTAATTAAACATTAAATTTGGGTTTAGTCACTGCCTAATTAGGCTATATGGGGGTCATTGGACATTTATTTACTCAAAATGAAATAAACTCAAAGTAATAACTGCTGCGTATTTACTGAACATGTCCGCGCCTGACTGGTGCGTTTATCTGCAGTTTGTTACGTTTATTTAACCCATCGCAATTTATTGGAACTGTGTGAACTATAGGGTAACTACCAAATTATGTTGTTATGCTTATTACCCTCTTTTTTTCGAAACACACACACTAGACACACAAAAAAATTTCCTGCTCGCATTTGCCCTTTTTTTAAAAAGCGGATGGAAGTGTCGTAACATAATCCATATATGCAACTCGTGCCATAGGCTATATTCCAAGCGTTCTGCAGTAGGCTATAATGTAGGGTTTGAGAAACAAACTGAAATGGCAAGTTATTACAGGCTTTCATGAAAATCTTGTGTTGCAGTCCTGTGTGCGAGTGTATCAATTATAATACATTTTAATAAAACACAAGGCATAAATCATCAAATAAAAGAGGATGTATTTAATATCTCTGTTGTTCTCTGTTTGTCTGGTTGTGTTATTTAAAAAAAATAAATATATATATATATATAGCCTATCGTCGCTGTCTGATGAAAACCACGTATGTCCATTTTGTCGATTTTGAGATTTTTCGGCGGATTGAATGTCCAGGTTCATTTCCGTATACAGTATGCGTCACATATCTAAATGGCCAATGAAAAGTTGTGAAATCATGTCATCTGATTTTCACGTATATCCATTTGGTGTCAAAGCTGTCAATCACGCCGCGTATCTCCCGCCCTGTGGAAGCATCTCGCCGGTCTCGTGAAGTTGTTTCATCGAAGCTCAGCACTGGATAGCCGAAAGTACGACATTGAAGCTCTCCATAGTTTAGTTCTAATCTAGTTAGTTTGCTTGCTAGTATGTAAATAAACTCGGTCTCATTGATAAGATTCAGCCTTTTTTTTTCTTAAGTCAAACTGATCAAATTATAGCCTGTAATGCTACTGTCATGATTGTCACTAGAACATGCCTCACTCATACTGCTATCACCACTTGCCAGAGGCTGAGAATGTCCAGCACGTATTCCTCTGTCAATATGAAACGCGACTTGGCCATTCTAATTAATGATCGGAAGAACGCGTATCGACCACCGTTACTGTAAAATATGCACGTATGTCCAGTTAAACTCAATTTTGGTCAAATGTGGATTATATCATTACACTGGCAAGAATATGGGGTAACACTTTATTTTGATAGTCCACGTTAGACATTCTACTAACTATAAGTAACTTTGCAACTGCATGTCAACTAACTGTCATTAGAGTATTTGTAGACTGTCTGATTAATATTTACTAAAACTTTATTTTGTTGGTCCCCCAACAGACATTCTACTGACTATAAGTAACTTGGCAACTACAATTCAACTTATTCTACTAACCTAAACCCCAACACTTAACCATAACCTACCAGTCTACTGACAGTCAACTAATACTCTAATGACAGTTAGTTGACATGTAGTTGCAAAGTTACTTATAGTTAGTAGAATGTTTAAAGTGGACTATCGAAATAAAGTGTAACCGAATATGGTTACATGTAAAGATGCCGTATCAAGTATGACAACGCCACATTCAACTGCTTTTGAAATATGGTGTTTTTTTCACTTCCTGAAAAGTAAGCGTTTTGGACATACGTGAGTTTCATCGGGCAGCGACGCTATACAATTATTTACTTAACCAAGGTAGGCTATGACAGCCGTCCTGCTAGCTGATGCTGCACCGGTACGGGTTGTGTCGAGCCATTCGTTAGTCTGGTTGTTTGATGAGAAAAATATGAAATGTAGTTGCAATAAACGCATTATGAATCCGTACAGCTGCAGAAGCGCAGGACTTTTATTCTGCTGTGCGAACTGAGGAAGAAATGATGACTGAATAGTTTGATCTTCGGCTGACCAATCAGCAGAAAGGGCGTATAATTCCCACCCACGTGTAGAAATCGTATATTGAAACTGTTTATTCATTTTTCTACCTCTAAATGAAAATAGAAAAATCAAGCCGAAATCTCGTTTTTCGTTTTTTAATTTTTTTCAGAAAAAAACGAGATTTCGGCTTGATTTTTCTTTTTTCATTTAGAGGTAGAAAAATGAATAAACGATTTACGATTTCTACACGTGGGTGGGAATTATACGCCCTTTCTGCTGAATGGTCAGCCGAAGATCAAACTTGATTTGTTTTTTATATAATGATAATGATATTTACCTCAATGTTGTCCACATCAGTTTTATTTATATCTGTCAGATTTCTTTTAGCCTGGAACATGCCTAAACTCTGAATCTTTTTAATAGGGAGGCCAGTGCATGAAATGGAGCAACAAAAGTTTTCCATAATTCAGCTCAATTGGAGTCTAGCTGAATTTAACCATTATATTTGTCAGTGCTACCCACAAGTAAGCCTGAACTTGGTAGGCTTTGAATTGGCCAGAGCTGACAGAGGAAAGAAACTACAAAAAGTTCAAGTTGCCTCTGTTATGGAGCTCAAGATGGCCATTGGAAAGAGCAGATTGTATGTCATACCATTGGCTGAGGTGTATCAGGTATGTCAAGCTATATAAAGGTGCTATTATAATTTCACTGTAAAAACGTTTTCTTTGTTTTTACTTCTTTATCTTGACTAGTAAACTCAAGGTGATTATACTGTAGCCTATATACTGTTTACAATGTTTTCAATGGCAATATTTTTTTAGGAATCAGGATCACCAGAACCAGAGGACCCAAGACAACACACAAACATCACAGAGGTAAAGAATATTATTTTAAAGTTTACTAGTAGTGTAGGTTTGCATAACATTAGTTATTTAAAAATAGCCTACTCCTTTTTAAACTGAATTATTTATTTGCAGACCATTGAGGAACGTAGGGCTTTGCGCCAGCAGCAAGATGATGAATTTAATGTGTCTTTACTGGCAGACAGAGAAAGTGTATGTATTTATATGTATGTATTTAAATAAATTTGCTGTTCATTTTTTAAGAGAAATCAGTCAACTAAATTTGCTATGATAGGAGATGAGACGTCAGATTTTAGAGACCCAAGAAGAAAGACGGCTTCAGGTAAATGGCTTCCATTAATCTTTTTATTTGATTGATCCTTTTTAACTCTTTTCCCACCATTGTCAAGTTATATTGTCAATTAGAAGAAAACGCAATGACGAGTTTTTATGGCAATTGGTATTCCCGCTATTGTCCACTCTCATCCAACTGAACACACTGAAGCAAAAGCAGTAAAACTGTGTTTTGATAATGACTCTAAATCCGATCTCTAACAATAGTCCTTTACAAAAATGCAATTATCTCAGTTTTTTGTTCAAAATTTTGTATTTTTGAAGAAACCCACCCATATTTAAGAGGTGATAAAAAGAGATAAAATAAAGATAGGATAAAACAGTTTTTTTTTAAAGCAGAGGATCTGTTCTTTTCATTTGATATATATTGTTTATATATTTAAAGAAAAAAAATCTGGAAGGGATTAAACTTGTGAAAATCATAAAAAAATGTTGGCATGGACTGACAACTTAAAAAAAAAAAAACGCTGGTGGGTAAAGAGTTATTGTATTTATTGAAATGTCAAAAAAAAAATCAATAATTATGATTTGCAAAAGGTAATTCAAGAAAGACGACAAAGGATCTCCTTCCCAGAGCCTTCTGATGGTGTTCCTCTTAGGTTTAAATTTCCAAATGGACAGTTAAAAACCAGAAGATTTCTGCTGTCAGAATCAATTCAGGTGATTTTTCTGTTGCTACATTACATGCTATTTACAGTTCCTAACTAAAATTATAACCAACTTCTCTTCTTTATTGAGTAAATCAGCGTGAAACAACTTATTTAAAGAGGAAATACTGCAGGGCGGGATTTGATTTTGTCCACAGAGAGTAGTTTTGAATGCAGATAGTGGGCATTGCAAACTAAATAAACCATGACAGGGCTCGACATTAAGCCGGTTCACACGCTTGTCCTTCGGACAAGTAAATCTTGTCATTCACTTGTCCGAGTAAAACATTTGCTTGTCCGGATTTTTTTTGTAAATATAATCTATACTGAAGCAATATTCTCACCAGTGTTTAATCAGCTTTGACATATTTGAATATGCATATTTGTCATATTTGTACCTTTTTATAAAGGGCATTTTTCCATAATCTTATTAAATATAGGGTATGCTTCGGCTTTCCTTTTATATTCTTAAATTTGATCAATAAATTAAATTAGAATAAGACACTATAGGCAGTTACCAATCAAATTAAATCATTTACACTGAAAAATTACAACTGCATTAAATAATGTTATGAGATTATTTTAAATATTTTTGAATATACAAAAGAAATGTTGGAAAGATGAAACTAAAGCACCAGTAGGTGGCAGCATGTGACCGTCTTAATGAGCGAGTCATTGAGTCGATTCAGTGAAACGGCTGAATCATTCAAGAATTTGGCGGTCGTTTACGAATAGGCCATTGAATCTTTGATTCAACCGATTCATTCAAACGCTAAATCATTCACTAACACACACTGTTACTGTGAGATGCGTTACGGTTCTGCTGTGATATTTGTTTGGAACTATTTTCGCGGCTGAAATAGAACAAAAACAGTCCATATTGCTTCTAAACAGGGTTGCCAGATGCCAGCAGGGTTTTCCAGCCCAAAACTTCGCCAAAAACCGCCCAATTTTTTTTGGGCTCGTTTCTCGTTTAAATACATGGAAATCATTAACAAGCTTTAAAATTACCCATTTATCGACTAGCCTATCCGATTTCAAAAACAACATTCAATGAAATTAACGCAACAGTCCGTGTACTTTTGCATCCATTCCTTTTTCTTTTTTAACCATAGAAACAAAAACAAAAATGGAATGGTTGTTGTATTTTTAAATACTATGTTGGATAACAAAATTTAAATCAAAACGTAGGCTATACACAAATTCCATGCACACAAAATATAATAACTTATTTTTTGATTTTTTTTAATTACGTTTTGCATTTTTATAAACAAAATTCATATAAAAAATTTCAATTTACAAATGTTCTTTTGTAAAATTATTTCCAGGTAAAGATAGGATCAGTCAAATGAAACACAATAAACTTACAAATAATGATTACAAATTAGAAAACGATCGGAAATGTCGTCCAATTTTCTAATACTATTATTTGATGACAACAATACATTTGGAAAACAAAATACAGCCATTTCTGCTTTTTTTTTCTTTTAAACAAAAAAACCAAGCTGCACCCTTTTTTAAATTTCATCTTTCATTCCGAAATAGAATAATGAATGAACAAAAAACTACATGGACTTTCTATGCCTCTGTCCGTAGTCATTCTATTGATTCCAGAAGAAAAGGCACTGCTATGGGCACTTTTAGAATCTGTGTATTGACGCAAAACCCCTAGAAATTAAATTGAGCATATTTACACATAAAAAAAAAAAGAAGTTATAAATCATTGATATTATATTTAATAAAATAATAATAAGGTATTAGGAAAATTACTTTGTATCTGCTAATTCTTTTAATCAGTGTTAAAAAAAAAGAAGAAACCGCGTTTCCATATTTAATTTCTGGTTTAAAAAAAGGAAAATGGAATGGACGCAAGCGTCCTCAGTCTGACTATTATATTATTAAACTATAAGCTTATGTTACGGAAAATAATGCGATCAACTTAGGCGATCAATGAGTCTGTTTATTGTCAATAAAAGTCGCTTGGAACAAAAGCATTAGCCTAACATGAAAACATTGAGTGGATATATGGACATACAAAATAACTCACATTAACATTTCAATTATTTCTATAATTAATATATATTTGGTGCCAGCGTATCGATTCTTGTATCGCACGGAGAAGGACAGATGATGTGACATGAGCTGAAGGTGGGAGGGAGTGTCTGTTGTGAGTTTACGTCAGGGCACGTCGTCAGCCAGCCCAGAGCTGTAGTGTGTGTGTGTGTGTGTGTGTGTGTGTGTGTGTGTGTGTGTGTGTGTGTGTGTGTGTGTGTGTGTGTGTGTGTGAGTGAGACGGTTGCCTGCTGAACAGAGGGTCACAGGAAGAAGGATCTGAAGTGCCGGTGATTCTGCTACAAAAAAAAACGCCGAACTGATCCAAAACCAGCCCAATTTTTTTTAAACCCAAATTTAAAAATATTTTTGTCAGCCAGCAGAGAAGCTACTGTCAGCTCAAGGTTATAACATTGCAGTTTTTTACTCCTGTCACCAGGAAGCTGTCCCTGCAGGCCTGCTGTGAGGTGGTAGGCCCCATTAGGCCTCCCTGGAAGCAGGCTCCCATTCGCCAGTCGCTGTGTCAGCTAGCATGGGCTGCTAAGCTGTTGTTGGGTGGTAGGCCGCACCAGGCCTCCCTAAGACTGGTCGTAAGGTAGTAGGCCTCACCGGGCCTCCCTAAGGGCATGTTCCTGGGCTCCAGTCACCTGAGGAACAGCTAGCACGAGTCGCTATCAGGTAGTAGGCCTCACTAGGCCTCCCTGAGGCTTGCTATCAGGTAGTAGGCCTCACTAGGCCTCCCTGAGGGCGAGTTCCCGAGTCAGGATACTCGGCTAGCTGGTGTAGCTTGACCTTCAGGTAGTAGGCCTTCACTAGGCCTCCCTGAGAAAACGAGTTTCCGTTTTCCAGCTACTTTGACAGTCGGCTTCAACTGCTATCAGGTAGTAGGCCTCACCAGGCCTCCCTCTAAGCGAGTTCCTGAGCATGACCTCTCAGGCTTCTCTGGCATACACTGGGCCTCACTAGGCCTCCCTAATGGGTCTTTGGATCTCAGTTCAAAGTCTATTGACTGGCATGATGCTGACAGCTAGTGGTCACCCTAGCGCGACTGGTGTCGCTTCTGCTACTTGGTCCCCAAGGAGGGGATTTCAGCCTGCAACCTGGTTTACCTACCGGGCAGCCCCCTTTAAGCTCCCCTCCTTTCGGAAGGGTCATATGTGAGCCAAGGCTGCCTGGGCCTGATCGGGTGGTCGTAGGCCCCTAGGGTGGCCTCCCAATTAGATCAGTTTTTAGGCCAGTCTGGCCTCCTGAGTGTTTCTATCTGATAATAGCTCAGTAGATCCTAGGATTGAGCAGATTACTCCCCTCGCTGGCAAGGGTAGAAAGCGCTAAGCTGAGTGCTGCTCTCCAGGATTCCCGTCTCTGAGATCCGGTCCGAGGAGGCCACTGCCATTCTGCAGTCCCTGGGATTGGATGCCTCCTCAGGAGGCGAGTGTCCAGAGGCTCTGTTATCGAACAGACAGGGATGGCCCGGCTGAAGTGCCCGTCGAAAAAGGCACCAGGCTAGGCCTCCTTGGTGGCGGTAGTGGCTGGCAGGGGCGCCCTAGGGCCCCCTAGCCACATTCCCTTAAAGGAGCCCCCTTCTTTCGAATGGGTTGGATCCAGGCCTTTGAGCAGCCTGGGTAGAACTTCTCTAAGTGTTCGAAGCTTCCTACTCGGGCTTATAGCTTGGGCTATGACCGTAGGGAATGCTGTCACTGACAGCCTTATGTGACCAGAGGGGGAGTGGTTTAGGCATTTCAGTTGAATTTGTTTGTTCTGACAGTTGTCACTGCCAGTAGGCATGCACTCCCCTCGGCATGGCGGCGTTGGTATTTCGTTCCCCGTAGTGTCAAGCTGACGCAGCGCGAGTTCCCTTTCGAAAGGGAACGTCTCCGGTTACGTATGTAACCTAGGTTCCCTGAGAACAGGGAACGAGACGCTGCTTCGCTTTGCCATGCCTCAGGGTTTGCCTGCCGGACAGTCCCTGAAGACGATGGGCGGTGTCATGTTGGCAGAGGCGCCCTTATATACTTCCTGGTCGCACCCTGATGACATCATCGGCTGTCGCCGGTCAGTAGGACTGATGTGATTCAATTGTAGCTCAGACACCTGTCACGCTGGAGGCGTTCCCCGTAGCGTCAAGCTGACGCAGCGTCTCGTTCCCTGTTCTCAGGGAACCTAGGTTAGATACGTAACCGGAGACGTTAATGCACTGTAAACTAACATAACCATGAACAGCTGCATTTTTATTAACTAACGTTAACAAAGATGAACAAATACAGTAACAAATGTATTGCTTGTGGTTAGTTCATTTTAGTTAATTAATTAACTAATGTTAACTAATGAAACCTTATTGTAAAGTGTTATCAATATTATTAATACTGCACTGCAAACTGTGCCGAAGATATATGCCAAAGTCAGGCGACACAAACCTGTTTCATGACTAGAAACAATATCACCCGTTAACACATGCAGAAACTAAGACATTCATTTTTTCTATTAAGAAATGTATTTTGTTAAGGAAAAATGACTGGAAAGTGTAAGGAAATTAAAAAACGTGACGTGTTTGTCATATTCTGACAATAAAAGTAGTTTAAAACCACAATTAACAGTCTGGTTTCTACAACCTTCACCTAGGAGCAAAAATCTGCCTTTAAATTGGAAAGAAAGAAATATTTGACGTTTATCGTGATAATTATCGATATCGACTGATATGACATTTTTTTTATCGAGATCACTTTTTGGCCATATCGCCCAGCCCTAGGAGCAACTGTGTCTAAAGTACTGGAAAAGAGAGATTCAATAGTTTCTGTTGCAACATCGAGTTCTTCTATGCTATCTGGGATGCTGAGGAGATGATACTGATGAGGAAGATTATTTAAAAAGCAATCTTTAGTGGCGGCAGTGATTGCCTTGCCTTTCCTTGCCTGAAGCATTTTCACAGAAATGTATCTGGTTAGATGGTGTATTGCTCAACAAGAGGGTAAATACCTGGCTCTGATCACCATCTATAAATCTTTCAGACTACTCCACTCCTTCCTGTGTTGCCTGAGGTTCTCTAATCTTGTTTTTCAGAGTCTTTTTTGGCCTTGTATTAAAATAAGTTTATTCAAGTGTGCTATTAGTATATACGCTGGATGCCAGGTGAATTTAGCCCCGTTCACAACATTTGAGATTGGGAAATTTGGTCTGGAATTGATCCGTTGTGGAGCAACTATGCCCGCACAAGAGCTGTTCAGACCAATCAAATTGTCAGAGTGGGCTTTATTAGATGATGGACAGATGATCAACAGTAACGTAAGCATTCGCGTCACCAAAGAGTACTAGGGTTGAATTCGTTCTAATCCTAAACTGAGAACTTGTTCGTATAAAGTTATGCATTCACCTTTACTATTTGTCTCAAAAATGATGATCGTGTTGGAAAGTACTCCGTGTGTGAATGTCTGTTATTTACATTGCTTCTTCAGATCTCTTGTATTGGGCACTTTTTGCACTTAAATTGGCTTATTCTTACTGTTGACATTGAAAATGATGCATGTGTTTTTCTGAGGGATTGCCGTTTTGACAGTTTCCGCCTGAACATATAGTCATATTTGCTAATTATCTCTAATGTATTTGCCGTTTTGATCCGATTCTTTTACACAACACCGGCAAAGATCGTTTACACTCATCTTCTTCTTCTACTTCTTTCCAGCGTGCGTGCAGTTGAGTTCTG
This sequence comes from Gobio occitaniae, assembly GCA_033150135.1. NCBI lineage: Eukaryota > Metazoa > Chordata > Actinopteri > Cypriniformes > Gobionidae > Gobio > Gobio occitaniae. The sequence goes on along the minus strand of JARQWZ010000585.1, from coordinate 159,317 downwards.
TTGACAACTAATGTTATGCGTCGCTCCGTTGCTCTGATTGGTTGTAGTTCTATCCAATTGAGGTCTTTCCTGGTTCAGTTGAAACACGCCCCATAATCACAGCCCAACGGAGCAGATCAGACTCATATTCTGACTAGAATTGAGTATGACAACATCTGGCTAATTAGTATACTTATTTTAAACAAGAAAGTATTCTTTTTATGCACTTCTCAGAAATATACTTAAGCGGTTGAGTAGTTTAGCACCGCACAGTTGAGTAGTGTAGTGGCACAGTTTATTTATCTCTTATTATCCTAAACGGCTCAACAACTTTTCTTCTTTAAGAAGTTGAAATTCAAGCAACAGGAAAAATGGCTTGTAGGCAGAATACAGTGCAATCGAGCATAAAAAAGGGGCTGAGAGTTGGCGACCCCAAATGTTGAGTGAGATGACAGTGTAGTAGTTTCTCCGATGGACACCAACAAACCCCCCGTGGGGAAGGCGAATGTCGCAGAGGACATCACAAGCATCTTTAACATACTAAAACAAATGTTAGAGGAAATGCATAAACACATCCTCAATAAACCCGTCTCCGGCATGATGACTCCGATCTTTCGAATATTCCGATCAAATAATTGCCTGTAATAAAAAACAAATATTATAAATGCGAATACATTTTAAAAATATATGATTTATTAACAACTGCAGATAATACATTCTCAGTACCAGTTAAAACATGGTAACAGGACCTCAATATACCTTTACACACAGATATCAATTGGAACACAATCTGAACAAATATATTTAGTTTCAGTGTAAATAAAAATATTCAATTAATCCAATGCAAATAATACATAGAACACATTTAACTCAACACAAATTGTTTAAAATGGGTATTGCTGAAACAGACAAATGCATACACTGTACTCTAAACACAAAACAAAAATCTCTATTATACACTAAGAGATCACATAATCAATGAAAGCCAAACCGCAATAGCAAAAAAACGATTGGACACATTCACAAAACAGTATACGCCCTCCTCTATTATCTAGATAAATAGACAGTATCCAGGTATTTCAATTATTATATCTAAAATTACTCAATTATATTAGTGATTTTCAATTAATTTGTACTATAACAAGATAGTACAGAAAATGGAAGAAGTTGAAGATGACGGTCAATCTCCCTCGGTCTGGGGCACCATGCAAGATCTCACCTCGTGGGGCATCAATGATCATGAGGAAGGTGAGGGATCAGCCCAGAACTACACAGCAGGATCTGCTCAATGAGAGCTGGGACCACAGTCTCAAAGAAAAACCAATAGTAACACACTACGCCGTCATGGATTAAAATCCTGCAGTGCACGCAAGGTCCCCTGCTCAAGCCAGCACATGTCCAGGCCCGTCTGAAGTTTGCCATTGACTATCTGGATGATCCAGAGGAGGAATGGGAGAAGGTCATGTGGTCTGATGAGACAAAAATAGAGCTTTTTGGTCTAAACACCACTCGCCGTGTTTGGAGGAAGAAGAAGGACGAGTACAACCCCAAGAACACCATCCCAACCGTGAAGCATGGAGGTGGAAACATCATTCTTTGGGGATGCTTTTCTGCAAAGGGGACAGGACGACTGCACCGTATTGAGGGGAGGATGAATGGGGCCATGTATAACCTCCTTCCCTCAGTAAGAGCATTGAAGATGGGTCGTGGCTGGGTCTTCCAGCATGACAACGACCCCAAACACACAGCCAGGGCAACTAAGGAGTGTCTCCGTAAGAAGCATCTCAAGGTCCTGGAGTGGCCTAGCCAGTCTCCAGACCTGAACCCAAAAGAAAATCTGCCTCTGTAAGAGACGGGCTGTTCTGCCCCCTGGGCTTTGCACAGATAGACATACAATCAGGTAATCACATTAACATTAATCACATTAACATCAATATTATTGTTGTGTGTGTGTGGGGGGGGGGTTAAAAATGTTAAATTACTAAATACCCTTTAAAATTACTTTTAACTACTCCCGAGACATATTCTAATCACAACATCTTTCTTTTCACTACGTCTTTGTTTGTTTGTTTTCTTTCTTTTTCCCCCTTTTGCTATTCTTTCTTTTTTATCTTCTATTAAAAAAAAAAAAAAGGATCTGCAATCCAACCCATCCCACCCAGATACCTCAGATACTAGGTATACTAACCCCATCACATGCTTGGGACATTAGACATTAGAACGCCTAGGGGTCACACAACACGTTTGAGCACGCTGAGGCAGAAGATGAACTCAAATGCGTTTTTACTGGCAGAAGAGGTAAATGTCAACCGTTGTGGTGCAATGCAGTGAAACGAGAGAAGATATTGGGAAATAGTGGCAGGATGTGAAGACATACTAGGGGTCACACAACACGTTTGAGCACGCTGAGGCAGAAGAAATTCTACCTTTATGACATAAGTAGTTGAATATTAAAGATTTTGATTTGAAAAAAAATATTATTTTGTGTAGCATTAAACCCAATAACCCTCTGAATTGAAAACAATGAATATTATTAATTTCTATCACTTAATTTTGCCACAGTATCAAACAAAGATGTTTGGCATAAAGTGAACGGTGAACTCTGAGTGATCAATATTATATTCGTTGTCTAGAAGCAAGCGCTGTTTGTATCAATCTGGTGTCTTGTAAGCACTAGTTCCCTTTCATTCAGTCACTACGACGTACATTAGTGACTAACGAATGGGGGTTTCGCTTAGAAGCCAATTATCTTCGAGAATTCAACAGCGCCCAATGGCAGTGCCAATGCCATGGGCATGCGGAATTTGCATGCGTAACTCCGCCCCACCTCGTGGGTATATAAGGAAGTACGCTGGCAACATCGCATTATGTTTCTGCTTTGGAGCCAAGAGTATCTCTTCACTCCTTCAAGCCTGATCTGAGTCTTCGACAGCTTTTCGAGACGACGTTCCAGTGATCTCATCACTGCCTGCCTGCTGATCTGCTCAGTGGTCCGCTAGACAGCTGGTGTGTGGTCGCTGGGCGCTTCGGCGTTCTCTGCGAGGCTTCCTCTCCTAAAAGAGCTTGCACGTGACGCGTCCTTTTCAGGATGTCTCGTCCATGTACTTCTGGGTGTGGCCGGTTGCTTTCTCTTTCTGATGGGCACAAACACTGTCTGGTATGTTTGGGCTTTCAGCATGCCCAGGCAGCGTTTGTGGATGAGTCATGTTCCCACTGCGGGAATATGACCATCGCGATGTTGCGGTCAAGACTCCATGACCTTCGTTCTGAAGTGAGAGTCCCCTCTACCACACCCCGATCTACTGAGTCCCAGAGGCCCAGTACTTCGGCTGGTGGTCAGGGTGACCTGACGGTTACGGTGTGGAACAAAGCCCCGACGCTCATGCCTCGGGCCACACCCCCGTCTTGCACACCGCAACCCGCGAGTGTCCAGACGCAGATCGCGGGGCCTGCTTCGGCCCCCCCGCGCATCTCGTTTGGCGCTCCAGAGGAAGATGCAATGTCGGTCACCGCATCACAAGGTGGGCTTGAGTCCTCTGAGGATGATGACTCGGCTGTGCTGCCGCCCTCGGGCGTTCCAGCATTGCCCGAGTCGGACCCAGAGCTGACAGCCATGTTGTCTCGGGCAGCCGCGAGCTTAGGGATAGAGTGGAACCCTCCGCCCTGTCCCGAACGCTCTAGGCTCGATGATTGGTTTTTGGGAGCGCGCGCTGACAACCGTCAGTCCCCGCCCCCAATACCTTTCTTTCCCGAGCTTCATGAGGAACTCGCGCGGTCCTGGAAGTCCCCGTGGTCTTCCCGTGACCGTTCGGCGACTTCCTCCGCCTTCTCCGCCCTCGATGGGGCGGCGGCCAAAGGGTACACTGGGGTCCCCCCAGTTGAACGTTCTGTTGCGATGCAACTGTGTCCGCAGAGTGCTTCAACTTGGTGCGGCGATCCTAAGCACCCCTCCAAAGCCTGTCGATTCACATCAACCTTGGTGGCAAAATCGCACAGAGCCGCGGGGCAGGCTGCCGCCTCTTTGCATGCCATGGCGATCCTTCAGGTCTACCAGGCCAGAATCCTCAAGGACATGCACGAGGGTAGAGTTGATCCGGGGCTCTTAAATGAGCTGCGTGCCGCCACCGACCTCGCTCTCCGGGCAACGAAGGTGACCGCACGCTCCCTGGGTCAAGTGATGTCCACAAACGTGGTCCAGGAGCGTCACCTATGGCTGAACCTGGCTGATATGCGGGACACCGAGCGAACCCGGTTCCTCGATGCCCCCATATCCCAGGCCGGCCTCTTCGGTGGGGCGGTTGAGGACTTTGCCCAACAGTTCTCAATCGCCCAGAAGCAGACTGAGGCTATAAAACACGTACTGCCCCGGCGGCCAGCTGCTGCCTCCACCCAGCCGCCGACACAGTCGCCTCAGTCTGCTCCACGCCGAGGACGCCCTCCTAAGGCTCCCGCCCCTCCCGCCCGGCCCAAGCAGCAGCCTTCACCCGGGCCGGGTGGCAGAGGTCTCCGAAGGAAGGCGTCACAATCCGCTCAGCCCGCCCCGCGCCCCGCTAAACGCCAGGCCAAGCGGCGTTCCTGAGACGGATGGCTCAGGGATGGAGTATTCTTTCCAGGAGATGGTAGCAGGACCACTCCTTCCCCCGGTGGAGGGCCGGGGGAGAATCCTTTGTTCAGCTGCTGGCCCATGGGTCAGCAGCACCCTAATTTGGTCAAAGAAAGAATTAACACTCCCATCCCTGAGCCCACAGAGTCCGGTGATGACAGTGCGCGCCACCCACGGGTCCCGCCACTCGCATCCCACTCTGTCGCCAGCCTCCTGGCAGAGCAGACCCCAGTGGAACGTGCGTCCTTCCCTGGTCTCCTCTGTCAGGACACAGCAGTTAACCGTGCCCCCGCACCGGGACGCCCCACAGCCTCCCATGTCCGGGCCGGTGACGCTGCATCGCTGCAAGCCCACACCGGGTACGTCTGTGGTCCGAATGACCCCGCTGGTGCAGTTCTTGGGAGTCTGGCTTCAGCTTCCAGGGCTGTCCCGCTGGGTCGCGAAGACCGTCAGGCGCGGCTACGCGATTCAGTTCGCGCAGGTTCCTCCCTGCTTCTGGGGAGTCCGTTCCACTATGATCGGGGCCAATGCCCCCGTCATGCGAGCGGAGATTGCCACCCTACTGGCGAAGGGTGCGATCGAACCTGTCCCTCCAGCCGAGATGAACTACGGGTTTTACAGCCCGTACTTCATTGTACCCAAAAAGACCGGTGGGTTACGACCGATCCTGGACCTGCGCATCTTGAACCGTTACCTTCACCGGTTTCCGTTCAAGATGTTGACAGCGAAACGCCTTTTCGAATGCGTTCGTCCAGACGATTGGTTTGCAGCGATCGACCTGAAGGATGCCTACTTCCATGTCTCCATTCTACCTCGACACAGACCGTTCCTACTGTTTACTTTCGAGGGGCGGGCATATCAGTACGCGGTTCTACCATTCGGGCTATCTCTGTCCCCTCGCGTCTTTACGAAGATTGCCGAGGCAGCCCTTGCGCCCATTCGGCAGCACGGGGTCCGCATCCTGAACTACCTCGACGACTGGCTCATACTGGGTCACTCTCGAGAGCAGGTTTGCGGACACAGAGATTTAGTGCTCCAACACTTAGCCCGTCTGGGCCTTCGGGTCAACTGGGAGAAGAGCAAACTTTGCCCCGCGCAGAGGATCTCTTTTCTCGGTATGGATATCGACTCGGTCGCCATGTGTGCGCAGCTTCCGAGCGAGCGCGCGCAGTCTCTGCTGACTTCCCTTCGTCAGATCGAGGGCAAGAATGCGGTTCCACTGAAACTATTTCAGAGGCTCCTGGGGCATATGGCATCTGCAGCCGCGGTGACGCCGCTCGGATTGCTACATATGAGACCGCTTCAGCATTGGCTATGCGATTGAGTCCCGAGATGGGCATGGCGGTCTGGCACGCTCCGGGTACAAGTGACTCGGGCCTGCTTACAGACTCTCACCCCGTGGTCGAACCTCAGTTTTCTACGGACCGGAGTGTCCTTAGAACGAGTTTCCAGGCATGTTGTTGTGTCAACAGATGCCTCATCCACGGGCTGGGGTGCCTTGTGCAATGGACAAGCAGCCGCGGGCTCCTGGACAGGACCCCAGCGCCTCCTGCATGTCAATTGCCTCAAGTTACTGGCAGTACGGTTCGCCCTGCACCGCTTCCGAGCGTTGCTGAAGGGTCAACATGTATTAGTCAGGACAGACAACACGGCCGTAGTAGCGTACATCAACCACCAGGGCGGTCTATGCTCCCGCCGTATGTCTCAACTCGCCTGCCATCTCGTTTTGTGGAGTCAGAAGCGCCTGAGGTCCCTTCGTGCTGTCCATATCCCGGGAGACCTGAACTGTGCAGCCGACGAGCTCTCACGGATTCAGCCTCTCCCCGGAGAGTGGAGACTCCACCCCCAGACGGTCCAGTTGATATGGGAACGGTTCGGCGACGCACAGGTAGATCTGTTTGCCTCCCAGGACTCTTCCCATTGCTCCCTGTATTTTTCCGACCGAGGGCACCCTCGGCACGGATGCACTGGCGCACAGCTGGCTGTCCGGGCTACGCAAGTATGCGTTTCCCCCAGTGAGCCTCCTTGCACGGGTACTGTGCAAGATCAGGGAGGACAAGGAGCAGGTCATGTTGGTCGCCCCATATTGGCACGGCCAGACCTGGTTCTCAGAACTGCTACTCCTTGCGACAGCGCCTCCCTGGCCTATTCCTCTGAGACCGGACCTCCTCTCTCAGAGACGGGGCACCCTTTGGCACCCGCGTCCAGCGTTCTGGAAGCTCCACGTGTGGCTTCTGGACGGGACGCGGCAGGTTTGAGTAGTCTTCCACCTGCGGTGGTCGCTACCATCACTTCCGCTAGAGCAGAGTCTACACGACACCTCTATGCGTTGAAGTGGAACCTCTTCGTCACATGGTGCTCTTCCCGCCAAGAAGACCCCTGGAAATGCCCGATCGGGTCCGTGCTATCGTTTCTCCAGGAGGGGGTGGAAAGAAGGCTGTCTCCTTCCACCCTTAAAGTGTATGTGGCCGCAATATCTGCCTACCACGATCTCCTGGGAGACAAAAAGGTAAGTCAGCACGACCTGATCATCAGGTTCCTGAGGGGAGCGAGGAGACTAAATCCTCCTCGCTCTCCTCTCGTTCCCTCTTGGGACCTCTCAGTAGTCTTAAGTGCTCTGCAGAGGCCTCCCTCTGAGCCTTTGCGTTCGGTTGAGATTAAATTCTTGTCTATGAAGACGGCTCTGCTGACCGCATTGGCCTCGCTTAAGAGGGTCGGGGACCTGCAAGCATTTTCGGTTGACGAAGCGTGCCTTGAGTTCGGGCCGGCTAACTCTCACGTGATCCTGAGACCCCGGCCCGGATATGTGCCCAAGGTTCCTACCACTACGTTCCGAGATCAGGTGGTGAACCTGCAAGCGCTGCCTTTGGAGGAGGCAGACCCAGCCTTGGCATTGCTCTGTCCAGTACGCGCTCTCCGCGGCTATGTAGACAGTACGCGATGTTTCAGGACCTCAGACCAGCTCTTTGTCTGTTATGGTGGAGAGCGGAAGGGAAGTGCTCTCTCAAAGCAGAGGTTGTCTCACTGGATAGTGGACACCATTGTTTTGGCTTACCAGCAGCAAGGTCGACCATGTCCCCTTGGGGTCAGGGCACACTCCACCCGGAGTGTGGCCTCCTCTTGGGCTTTAGCGCATGGCGCCTCGCTAACAGACATCTGCAGAGCTGCAGGCTGGGCGACACCAAACACATTCGCCAGATTCTACAATCTCCGAGTGGAGCCAGTGTCCGACTATGTCCTCGCCCCCCCGAGGGGCCGGTAATGGGCCAGGCTCAGGTGTCTTCGCTTGCTCGCCATTCCACTCCAAGGACTGGATACGTGCGATATTTTTCCTCAGGTGAGCTCCCCGAGAGCCCTGAGCTCCTCCAGCACTGCTTACGCCGACATCAGTTCAGTCTGCCCTTTCGAGCCCAGACCCTCATGTCCGGCTAGGTGCTCCGAGTGCATGGTTCCCCTCCGGCGACCCCCACACGAGTATTCCCTCCTCAGCGAGCAGGTGTCTTTCCCTCAGCAAGTCCCTGCCACCCCTAGGGTTAAAAATCCACCTTCGGCTGTTACCCTAGAGATCTTCCATATGCAGCCCTTAGCGGGTCATATGTGTATTCTTAAGTCCTCCCTACGGGTAGGCATCTTGGCATTCCCTCACTGGGATATGCTTCCCAGTGTACCTTGGTAATCCTGTGATAAGTGGGAGTCCTTCGTCCGTACTAGTCTTACGACAGGGTACTCACACTTACGCAGGGCACTGGATGACAGCTGAGTGGCGTTGTTGTATTGGAACCCCCATTCGTTAGTCACTAACGTACGTCGTAGTGACTGAACGAAAGGGAACGTCTCGGTTACGTATGTAACCCTCGTTCCCTGAGGAGGGAACGGAGACGTACGTTTCCTCTGCCACGTCAGCTGTGCTGCCTGGAACGCGGAGTTCAGTCTTGGCTCCTGCAGCAGTAACATAATGCGATGTTGCCAGCGTACTTCCTTATATACCCACGAGGTGGGGCGGAGTTACGCATGCAAATTCCGCATGCCCATGGCATTGGCACTGCCATTGGGCGCTGTTGAATTCTCTGAGATAATTGGCTTCTAAGCGAAACCCCCATTCGTTAGTCACTAACGTACGTCTCCGTTCCCTCCTCAGGGAACGAGGGTTACATACGTAACCGAGACGTTTTCCTATTCTGGACCATGGAGGGGAAGTATAATTTTTCTTTGCTCTCTGAGACTTTGGTAGGTTGTAGTATTTTGCTTTTTTTGTTTTATTTTATTTTTTGTGCTTTTTTTATTTCTCCTGTAAAGGTTTGAATCAGATCAAATAATAACTCAGTACAATGAAAGAGACTCGAATTACACTTTAACTTACTCGTCCACCAATATGTAAGAATGCTTTGATAGTTGGTTCACTGGATTAAATACATGGGTCAAGAACCTGTTGATGGCATTGTTACCAACACCCTGGATTATTCTCGGTTTAACCCCTTTGTGTACAGAGATCGCCGACGGCCCCGCGTTTGATAGTGTTTACATTGATCGCTAGTTTACAATATCATTTTGTCAAGTAATAAGGTCAACCAGTGCATTGTTTGAAAGATAAGAGACTGCAGATTCGTATCTGTATAAGTATTATACAATCAAGATAACTTTGCAACGTTTTTTTTGTCATTCTGTATGAATCTAAACAATGTGATATGACAACAAAGAGAGGGGGGTCCCTTACCTTTTTGTGCTCTGGAAATGTAATGTTTGGCAGAATAATGGTGACTTCGACCTTTTTTCCATGGGAAGAGTCCAGTGTACGATGTCCATAGTAAATATTTGTCCAAAAACAAGCAAACTGGTAAAAAAAGCTATAGAACTTCTGTTGTTTACTTCCTGAAGTTTACTAATCACGAGGACGCTGTCCTGTTTATTTGATGAACTGTACGCATGAAGCGCATTATTCAATGAAATATAACGTATCAATGTATTTAGTAGAGTGTCTGGAACTGAATGAGAACCGCCCAGAAGATATCTGATGAAAACTAGCCACGCAATTTTAGAAAAGATTGAAAGATGACAGTCACTTTTTGTGACGCATGATTATCCACATGCAAATGTGTTTGGTAAAAAAAAAAAAAAACAGCAATGGGAAAGTCTTGTGTTGTCATCTAACATGTAGTCTATGCAATAACGAATACGCCGATGTGTTGATTAGCATAAATCTCGCGAGTATCACATTGTATTTTTGTTTGCGTAACCATTTGCATCCTGGAAAATTACTCACGCACGCCCCTCGTGACGCATATAGGTTCCCTTGCTACACTTGCTCACTAGCGCTCGCTCTGTCAGCATTCGCCTGCAATGGATCCACGTCGAAGACAGAAGTTATTTTCTCCTGCTGCTGCATTGGAAGAACTTTTGCGAAGCAGTGATGAAGAAAATGTGTAATAATCAGAAGAGAGTGCTGTATCCAGCGTCGACTCTGAAGAAGAGGAAATGTTTTTGGAAGGTCTCGATCCTGTTTTAGATCGGTAAGTGTCTACATTTAGTATGTTTTTGTTGCTTTGTTTTGTAGTTTTGTGTTTCTACACTATTACGGCTTATTAGTACATTCAAGTACCGCAAAATTCCTTTTTTATTCAAGTTCTGAGTTAGAAGCTAGTGATGTAAGTTGTAACAATGTATCGTGGATAGTGAAAATCTGTATTGTGTATATTTCACCCAAAATAAAAATGACAGTGTGAGGAAAAAGTTACATTTCACAGTGTTTTAGTGTCAGTACTACATTCAATTACTATAAAATGTTGAATATAATGTATAATAATGCAATGGGGGAATATTTGTGGGACCTGATAATGACAAATGTCTTATGTTGCCACTAAAAAGTGACCAGCAATATTTTAAATATATCTAGTCAGTGAGTGGGTGAGAGTGTAAGCATATTTGTCTAAAATAATTCAGTCTTTTCGGCTATTATCACCAGAATAGTTTTTACTATGTTGTCACCATTGTCCTGTGCGTTTGGTTATCAGCACCAGGTCCAAGCCTATTCATATCCACCCCAATGTAATACAAATTTAGCATTTCTGTATATTTTTTTGTTATCCTTTTTACAATATGCCTTGGAGTATCGCAATAATATTGTATTGTGAGTTCAGTATTGTGCTATTTATCGAAATGTGACATGGGAGTATTGGTAAACCTCTAGAAGAAACCCTGTACAACGTACTTGAGCATATAACTTTATGTATGTACAGTTGTGTATGTAGAAAGCAGGACAAAGTTCAGACCAAATGTGTCAGAGGAAAAAATGCAATAATATGTGCTATTTTCTGTGCAAGATAATCTGTTATGTTGGGTTTATTTCTAATCCTTTTTGTGTAATTCAACAGTGAGGAAACTTCAGATGATGACTGGGTACCAGAGGCCTCTGGAAAACAGACAAAACGTCCCTGCCTGGCTGCAACATCTCTCGCTGCCTCCAGAAGTTCCAGGGGAGGAGGAAAGAAAGGAAGACAGAGACAGCGCAGTACTTTGTGGTAAGCAAATAATGTGAAGCAAGAAATGTTTCTTGAGAGAAGAAACTGTTTTGGGGTATGATTATTGTCTGATTACAGTCTGAGTCATTAGCTGGTAGTGTAAATGTTTCAATAAGGGAAACAACAGAGTGGGTATGGAGGTCGATCACTGTATGTGAAAGATCCTTTGAATTTGAATAGAAAATTTGTAAGCTTGTGTAAATGTGCCATCAGGGCAACAATAGAGTGGGTATGTAGGTAGATCACTGTATGTGAATGATTCTTTGAATTTGAATAGAAAATCAGTAAGTTGATGTAAATGTGCCATCAGGGCAACAATAGAGTGTGTATGGGAGTAAATTGCTGTAGTTTTTTCTATGTGTAAGATAAACAGTTGTGTTGGGTTTATTTCTAATCCTTTTTGTGTAATTCAACAGTGATGAAACTTCAGATGATGACTGGGTACCAGAGGCCTCTGGACAACCGACAAAACGTCCCTGCCTGGCTGCAACATCTCTCGCTGCCTCCAGAAGTTCCAGGGGAGGAGGAAAGAAAGGAAGACCGAGACAAACTCAGTACTTTGTAAATAGTCCTTTTTTTTGGGGGGGGGGGGGGGGGGGGGGTTATCACTGTGTTGAATAACTAAGGAACAGATGTTTGTTGCTGTATACAATATATACATAAATAAAACTTTTTATTTGCTAAATAATGTATGTCATTATTCTAAACCTTTAAATTAATGGAAGTGAACAAAGACTTTGTTAAACGTCTTATACGTTACCAAGTGTCACTTTGGTGTCCTTTTGGAGCTCTTTCAAAAAAATATTATTTTACAAAAAAATATGCACATACATGCATTTTTATAAACATTTAGGGGTGAAAAATATACCAGAGAAAGTATATAAATTGAGCTTTGTCATGTTGTAATGAGAAAATAGATTGAAAGGATCAAACTAACTGGTTATACCTCATGGTAAAAGGTGGTTACCAAGTGTCCCTTTGGAGTCTCCAAGTGGCCTTTTTGGAAAGGTGCCTAGACATACTCAGAACTAAATGCTTGTAAAAAAGTCATTTTGGCTTGTATCAACTTCAAATTTGAAACGTACATTTAAAAGACATGTGGCTTTAGTTTACTTGTGTTTCCAGATCCATATATATTTCTGCCTTATGTATTTTTCTTGTTCATAAACCGTTATAATTTTTTTTTTCAATTGTCCATTGTGTTTGAGCTTATTTATCTCTCTACTAGTAATTTCTAGAGTAATTTTGAGTCTTTCATGGTAAACTGTCAAGTGTCAGCTTTCAAATAATACCTTTGATTTGTGTGTAGTCAGAAGGACTCATTAGCAGCAACAATTTTATTTTGGGTATGTCATTTTGCACTCCTTTGCCAAAAGTGGGGGTGACTGGTAAGGGGTTAATCACTTTTATCCCTTGCCTGATAAAATGTTGTGGAAATTTGCTAGAGAGGTTTGTGACACAAACTATGTTGAGAATTGAACCTGGAAGATACAACAGTATGGGGAACGAGACAGCTTTAGACGAAATAGAGTCTGATGATGATGAACATGCTTACGATTGAAGTGGTTAAGATTACACATGAACTTTACTAGGTGGTAAAGACTCTACACGTAGAGAAACCCATCTAGTTGGATCATACTAAGCATTAAAATTGTTTTATTTTATTTTATTTTGGGTTGTTAAAAAATTAACAAAAGGGTGGAGTGTTATGGAAATTTTAATTTATGGAAATTTTAATGCATGCTTTAACATATCATTTTCTGTAACCAATGCCTTATTAAGTAAAGCTTCAGAGAACATTAAGTTCTGCTTGTTTTGAAGCCTTATTAAAATAAACTTCAGAGAACATTAAGTTCTGCTTACTTTACTTCTTCTTCTTCTTCTTTGAAACTTCTGCCCGGCAACAGGCAGACACAGAGGGTTTTAATATTAAGGAATATGACATGCTATGGTGATGTTTTTTTTGATACGTGACCTTTGTGAACCCTCCGGGTGCAAGCTGATAAAGTAGTAAAGAGGAAGTTGAGTGTGGCAGCTTGTGCGCGTGAGGGTGGGGGGAATATAAAGTTTTCAGACACAGAGGGGAAGTTCGCCTTCGCTCTCTGAATGCTCAGAGTGATGAAGGCCTTTCTTGCAAGAAATAAACAATTGTTAAACCTTTCAATACTTCTCTGAATCCTAATTACTTTGAAAATAAATAATTTCCACGACACCATCTGGATGATCCAGAGGAGGAATGGGAGAAGGTCATGTGGTAAGTAGAGTCAAAGATAGAGCTGTTTGGTCTAAACTCCACTTGCCGTGTTTGGAGGAAGAAGAAGGACGAGTACAACTCCAAGAACATCATCCCAACCGTGAAGCATGGAGGTGGAAACATCATTTTTTGGGGATGCTTTTCTGCAAACGGGACAGGACGACTGCACCATATTGAGGGGAGGATGGATGGGGCCATGTATAACCTCCTTGCCTCAGTAAGAGCATTGAAGATGGGTCGTGGCTGGGTCTTCCAGCATGACAATGACCCCAAACACACAGCCAGGGCAACTAAGGAGTGGCTCCGTAAGCTAACCATGTGCTGATTAGCATCTTTGAGCTAAGAGCGAAGTATCTGGAATTGTCACTACTGAAACTTCACCACGTTTCCGTCATTCCGTCAAAATGTAACACATAATAATTTATTTGGGGGAAATAAACTAAATGTAGTTTGCAAGTGAAGTGTAGAATGTCCCATATACATTAGAAGAACACAGCTGAGCATTAATAAGTATTATTTCTGTTATAAGAGCTAGAGGTATCTATCCCCCTGCTTCTCACAACTATGGAATTATTTTGTAAACATACTTTTACGTAAACCTACTGTGCTTTTATTTTGACAACTTTGCATCTGCATCGGTACAGTGACATTGAGTGATTACACAAAAGATTGTGAGGATAACAGATCAAAACTACAGCAAGAACGACAGAGCAAGATGACAGAACAAATCGACATCAGCTAGAACCAAATGAACACTTTTACACATGCCAATAGTAACTGGAAGAAGAGAAAGGAAACAAGTGTGTCTTGCCTCGCACCGTGTGCTCAACTCCCACACTCCCCAAAGGCATAGCGCACAACACCACTTAGTTCCAACCCACAATAACATTTCATGACCTGTATAGGTATTTAATACATAATGAAATCAAATGTCTTTAACTTCAATTGAAAATATTTTGGAGAAGTTGACCACACAAAGTACGAATATATTTCTCATGCATAGCTGCCCAACTGGCTTCATCTTCAGAAGGAGCTGTGTGGTACTGTGAGATGCGTCTGCTGAGGACCACACCGCACACCAGCGCCAGGATCACACACACACACACAGAGAGAGAGAGAGAGAGAAGTGTCTGCTTCATTCCTTAAACATCACACATTCAGAACTAAAAACCCTTCACACTCAGTCTTTTTAAAAATCTTTCTAAAAGTAAAAGAATTAGCAGCACTACAACTATAATGATAACAGCGCAAAGGAACAATATCGTTGGAAGTACTTTCAGAACAATTTCTTTCTTTAACTAGGTCATCCGGAACCGGGAACACTTCCCATAACACCTGATGTACTCGTGACATCATCAGAAGAATGGCATCTACGCTGATGATAGTCTCTCTGTTTATCCCGAGGTTTACTGCAGTCAGCCAGATCCGGGCCGTATCCGGATCAGATGCTGGACCTGCGCCCAGAGAAGACCAACACATGGCCCTGAAGTGTCTGAGAGACCGTGATTAGCCTCCCCCTGAAACTGCCTCATCGACACGGCATCCTCAATAAACCCGTCTCCAGCGTGTTGACCCCAATTGTTTGAATATTACAATTAAATAATACTTAAATCGATATGTCATCCGCAATAAACCCGTCTCCGGTGTGATGACTCCGATCGTTCGAATATCCCGATCTATTATGACCTCTGACCTGTAAAGTTGCCAGAATAATAATCATACGCTGTTTGTTGATTGGCCAGAGGAGAACTGCCCCCCCCCCGACTGAGCCTGGTTTCTCCGAAGGTTTATTTTCCTCCATTCTGCTCCTGATGGGGTTTTGGTTTCCTTGCCACTGTTGCCTCTGGCTTGGCGTGCTCAGTTGGGGACACTAAATATCCAAATAAATCTAATTATTAAACTAAATTAACCATATAAACTAAATTACTGATCTAATGCCCACACTGTCACCGTATGGAAATTGAAATGAACTGATGACATCAAATGGCTATACAGCTGAATAAAATTCTGCTGCATTATTTTCCTGTTTAACACTGTAAAGCTGCTCTGAGACAATCTACCTAAAAGCGCTATATAAATAAAGTTGACCTGACTTGACTTTCCAGCTGATGAACGATGAAAACATTGGCAGCGAATCAAAATCCATCCTGCTTTAAAGAGCTGAAGCATTCAGACTACATAAAACTGCAGCGCACTTAGAATAAATACCAGGAGTTAAGACAAACAGGAAGTGACTCACAGGAAAGGGGAGGTGCTCCAGGTGATCTGGACAGGTGAATTCCACCGACTGTTTAATCGGTTCACCGATGCCACAGCAGTCAAACTGGCACACAGACACACAGATGTCCTTTTTTATTATTATTATTATTATTAAAAATGTACAAAATGCAGAAAGTTTCCTGTGAGGGGTTTGATTAGGGTTAGAGATTAAAAAAAATATTAGATCAGAATCAAATCCATTATACCTTTGGAATGTGTGTGTGTGTGTGTGTGTGTGTGTGTGTGTGTGTGTGTGTGTGTGTGTGTGTGTGTGTGTGTGTTCTGGTATTCATCACGTTGTGGGGACATGAATCTGTTTACACAGTCACGTCATGGGGACCTCTTGCGTTGTGGGGACCAAAAATCAGGTCCCCATAAGGGAAACCATTAAAATGAGTAGAGAATCTGTTCTGAAGGTGGTGGGCGGAGTTTTAGCTTTGGCCCATAACACACGTTTTTGAGGTAGTGTGCGTGTGTGTAGGGAGTGCTCAGTTGCGCCCCCAAACCTTTCTGACTGCTAATGCACTCACGTCTCCACACACACATTTTCCAATTATGGTTGGGCTCCGCCCACTTCCTATGCCTCGTTAGGATCGATTTCAGCAAAGACATACGTATTAAATTGACACTTGACTTCACAAACTTCATTAAACAACAAGAAGAAGAACAATACTTCACAAAAAGAAGATTACATGCAGAAAATGCCAGGGGACGAAGAGGAAAAAGGTGAAACACAAGGTAAGCAGCACATATGTTATTAAGTTAGTAATTACTTTAGGTAACGTTAGCAGGCTAGCTCACTGATGAGGCTAAATGTGGCCTGACGATATTAGCGATCACATAATCATTCAATTTAATGTTAAAGACTACATTTTAAATGAAAAGCTTCGCCTAATGTTTAGACTGACTGATTGCTATTGGAACGATTCGGTTAATATTAAATTAGTTTCTGTCTAGTTCGCGTTAGTGTTGGAGGGGTGGATTATTTTATGCTTTAAATTAAAGAAATTTTATATTTTTGTCAGGGCACATGTTGAAATCATATTTTTGTCAGGGCACATGTTGGAATATAATCTCGCGGGGGGAGGGGGGTTTTGCACTCGATGTCAGGCTCCTGTTTATAGTGTTTGACTGTAATTATGAAGAATTAAAGATCAGTATTTGTTTATTTACATTTAAAGTGAATTTGTAGACTACATATAATCCACAGATCATTACCAAAGGGCTTCACAGAGAAATTAAGTAAAATTAAACAACTAAAATGGTAAGTAGCTTTAAATGAATAAATTATTAAACTTATTTTTAGTTAAATAAATAGTAGTTATAAACCAGGGTTTGTAGGTGAGTCGTGCAGAAGAATAAGTTAAGGTAAAAAAAATCATTTTTAAATAATTTCTCATGGCTACTGTACAATATATAGGAACATATTTTTATTTGTGAGCGATTAGAGTCTAAGTGAACATAGTGAGTTGATACTCTTAAGGCTAGTGTTGTGCCAGACATTGATTATCCTTGTTCTATTGTCATTGCATACACTGTGATAAAATGACCGTGTACATGAGAGTAATACAGTACAGTGTTACATTACAATAACATTATTATCTGCTTATTGAAAATACTAGTTTAATTTTGCATGTCTCCCCATTTTCACACTAATTCTTTACACATCTTTTTCCAAGTTTGAAATGCCACCACGAATCAGCCCCCTTAAGGATGCCGTGCATCATGTGGTTTCAAAGACTGACAAGACATTCAAATTAGACGTGAAGTATATAAATGCAGAGAAAGGTAAGGTGGTGTATGGTGTGATTTATCAGTCATTAAAGGGAGGGTGAAACACTCATTTTCAGTCAATCTTGTGTAAATCTTGAGTGTCTATAGAGTAGTATTGCATCTTTCATATCTCCGAAAAGTCTTTAGTTTTATTATTTTTATAAAAGAAAGATACGCTGTACCGAGTCTTTCCGAAAAAAGCTGAGCGGCTGTGGACGTATTGTTCAGGCAGAGCTAAAGAATGACGAGCGCACGCAACTCTTGTGTTGAGCTATGCATGTTTACAGAGAAAAACAATGGAATCGATAGCTAACAATACAAAGACATTTGAAGCAGTTTTACTCACCGCCTGCTACCAACACACGACCGTGAACCTTAATCGCTGGGACCGCTCCATCTTTCAGCATTAGACCAGCTACAAATCCGGAGTTGAACTGGGGCTTGTTTATAAACCATCGTCGCCGAAATTCAGGGAACAAACAAACACTTGCACAACTCCTGCTCCGAAAAAACAAACTCCATCCACTGTCCCATTAACGCTGGGTTATTTGGGAAGCTGTGCAGGGTTGTCTTGCTTTGGTGACATTGTTGATTCAGTGAAGTCCTGTGACTGCACTGCAGCCGGCTTAAGCGTTTGCTCTCTCGCTCTAGTCACGCGCGCGCCTTTCCAAGGACATTCCGCCCCATATGACGTCACACTCGAAAAAACTTTTCAAAACTTATGAGAAACCGGAAGGAGTATTTTTGGCACAGAAATACTCCATCAATCTTCCAACTTTAAAAAAAAAAAACTTTGTCCATGTTTAGGATGGGAATCCAAGTCTTTAACAGTGTAAAAAGCTCAGTATGCATGAAACAGCATTTCATCCCCCCCCCCCCCCCCCCCCTTTAATTACTATCATATGCATGTCCTAATCATAATCTTATGAGCATCTGGGTACATTACTTAGGCACCTGTTGCTGCTTATTTAAAATCAGCTAACTATTGATGTATTTTGTGTTTGTGTGTGTAATTGGTGTTCTTTATCTGCAAGATAATGTGAATGTTTTTTTCTGTAATTTGCAGGACGAGGTCTATTTGCAAAGGGTTCCTTTTGCAAAGGAGATTTTGTTGTTGAGTACAGGGGAGAGATGATAAATGATGCAGAACTGCAGAGGAGAAGAAAGCGTTACCACGCGTCCTGTGCTGCGTTTATGTTTGATTTCAAGTGGCGAGGGAAAACGTGGTGGTAAGATGTCAAGTTGAACAAAAGCTATATACCTTATGCTATACTATAGTAAAAAAAAAAAAAAAGACTGTGAGAGTATTACTCATTTTCTTATGTTTTCATATTTTTAAGCATTGATGCCTCAAGAGAAGATGAATCCTTTGGGCGGATAGTTAATGATGACCACAAACATCCAAATTGTAAGATGAAGAAAATTGATGTGAATGGAAAGCCCCACCTTTGTCTTTTTACCCTTCATGACATTAAAGAAGGAGAAGAAATCACCTATGATTATGGAGGAGAAGACTACCCATGGAGAACACAAGTATGTTGCAAGGCACTGTGTACATAATAGCTCATTGTTGCAACGTGTCAAGCAAGTTGGTTGTTGATTAGATTAAAATTTGAATCTATTCGAAATATATTAATCTAACTTACCCATATTACTATTTTAATATAAATTGTAATGGGTATACACCAATAAATGATATCCAAATCTCAGAAAGCTTCAATCCAAGTTAAGTGACTTTTAGGTGAATGTTTCTCTTTTGCCCCTAAACTTTATACGTTTAAGTCAGGGTTTTTGCTGCATAGAGAAATATGAGGCTGCCGCCTCCGTCAAATTTCGTGCCGCCTCCGTCTGTCGACAAAACTCAAACAGGCAGTCACTTGCTCAGATTAGGCATGTTGTGATAATTAAATAATCATCAGAAATATATATTGTCACATGATCCTTCAGCAATCAATATTAGTATATTATGATTTGCTGGTACAAAGTCCTAAATACTAGTCCTACTAAATACTATTTGTGCAATAAGTATGGTCCATTAATGACCACTTAAAACATTTGTCTTCTAATATTTGTATTATTTATATTACAATTAGTGTAGTAATTAAGGTTAAAATAGAGAATTCCACTGCAAAGAGGCAAGTTAGAGTCATTTTGTGGCTGGATGTAATGCCATTATTGGTGCATGTATGCTCTTTAATAAATATACATGTAGTCTAGTTGCTCAAAAAAGTATTGCAGATCATAACTGCTTACTTATTTGTGAAATTTTAAAATGTTAATAATAGTGAATAGTAATGAATGCAAGTAAATATACTTTAACCCCTCAAAAAAGTTTAAAATAGTGCTAAAAGGCAAACTTATTTTTCCTGATGTACAGTATATACATATATACATATGAATTCATACTGAATCAAGATCGAAATCGATATTTGTGCCCATCGTCTCATAAGCTAATGTTGATTTTAGGCATCTATGCTGTAAATCAACCAGTTAGCTGTGGTGTTGTGGCACATACATTATGCAGGTTATATATATTTTATGTAAGTTATTTTGCCACACAATATATTTAGAGTTTTCCTTTGATTAAAACTAGACTAAAATGACAAGATTTTTAGTCAACTAAAACTTGACTAAGATACCTTGAGTTGTCTTTTGACTAAAACTAGACTAAAATGATGAGACTTTTAGTTGACTAAAACTTGACTAACAAAAAATATATGATATATATTATATAATATATAATATATAGATATGTGAATGACTAAAACTAACAAGGACATTTGGCACAAGACTAAGACTAAATTAAAAATAGGTGACAAAATTAACACTACCACCTCCGCCTCATTTTGAGCCAGGAAAAACCCTGGTTTAAGTTATATGTGGCATACAATGGCCATATTGCATTTCACGATCACAAACAAAATCCAGTGGTTACAAACAATGATCCATGTCCTAATATCTTGTCATATGACTGTTGTCTCTTACAGATGTGCAGCATTGCTGTTAATACCAGCGCAACAGGTCACGGTGATCCTTCTGTCCGGTCAGAGACTCAGATGGACGAGGAATCGGCTCAGATCAGCTCTCCTCAACAGGTACGTTCATGTTCATCACTGAAAATGTAACTCTTTGCCCTGTTTTAGTGTTTTTAAAGCATATTTTGATGCGTATCTGGTGTAAATCCCCACACCCAACAGTTTAATGACATGTGTCCAGTGTCTCAGTGGTAGAGGAGAATCTAGGGCCAGTTTTGTCCTCCACAGGGATTTTTTCCCGGGTTAATAGTTGCTTTAAAGTGGACACTCACGACGTCCCCACAACACACTTTCAGTCAGTGTTTGAGTTCAAACTTGTTTTTTGAACTGGATGAAACTGGTCCCCATAAGGAACTTTAACAGTGTGTGTGTTTGAGGTCCTCATGAAGCCTGTTTTATTCCAGATGTGTGTGTGTGTGTGTGTGTGCAGACAGAGTTTGACTGGACAGTAGTACATGTTTAAAGATGAAGTTGCTCTGTCTTTCTCTCTGAAGTCATGCAGTGTCGTCTTCAGACTTCTCTCTTGTGTTTCCATGTCCTAATATCTTGTCATATGACTGTTGTCTCTTACAGATGTGCAGCATTGCTGTTAATACCAGCGCAGCAGGTCACGGTGATCCTTCTGTCCGGTCAGAGACTCAGATGGACGAGGAATCGGCTCAGATCAGCTCTCCTCAACAGGTATGTTCATGTTCATTCATTTTTGTCACTTAAAGGGATATTTCACCCAAAAATGAAAATTAGCCCATGATTTACTCTCCCTCAAGTCTTCCTAGGTGTGTATGACATTCTTCTTTCAGCCAAATAAAATCTGAGTTATTACAAAAGTCCAGGCTAATCCAAGCATTAGAATGGCAGTAATAGTTGCTCTGTTTTTGAAGTCCGTAAAAAATGCATCTGTCCGTTAAATAACTGCTCCACACGGCTCCAGGGGTGTTAATAAAGGCCTTCTGAAGCGATTCGATGCGTTTGTGTAAGAAAAATATCCATACAACTTTATAAAGTAAACTTTCGGCCGATCGCCTTCCCTGTTCAATTTATGGAAAAATTGTTGAAAGTTTTTGGGTGAACTATCCCTTTAATTAGAAGCGCCACAATTTTAAAATCGTCTTCTGTTAGTTACATAGCGACGGAACAGACATTTAGAAGTTTATTTTAAAATGCAAGTATTGAAACAAAACAAAAAAAACTCTGTAAATTAGCATTTTTGCAATGCTATAATTGTCCAATTGGATGATCAAAAGTTCTACACACACTTGCAGTCTTATTTTTGAACCTCAAATACTATTTTATAATAATTCATGTTGATTATACTTTTTGTTTACAGATTGTGACACAGCTCCAAAATGAGGTTTTTGTACCCAGACTGAGACGGACTAAAAGTGTAATGGTAAGTCTTCTAGTAATTGGCCCTTGACTATCCTGAAATTATTATTATTTTATGATCATGCACTTACTTTGCGTCTGTGCTTCTCAGTTCACTTGTTTTTGACAAGCTTTGGAGTTTTTTCATCTTTTGCACCTAGCTTATAAATTGCTAATAACAAAAAGTTAAATGTTCACTGAGCGTTTTCTATGCGATCAAGTGTTTAGATGTCCTCTCGATCAGATTATAAAAAGAATCCACTCCAATAGAAATTTTATTTGGATCTAGCTCAATCGTAGCAATTAAGGTATTTTACATAAAGGCTTTTCAGTTGGATCGAGCCATCAATCGAATTACTAATGGAGTTTGGTTGCATGCAAACGTAGCCATTGTTATTTCATATTGATCAGGGATTTTGCTTAGAGCTGCCATCAAAATGTATTCTCATTATCAATTACTTGGTGACTAGTGTAACTTAATGCAATAAGAATATATTATTGTGAAATCATTTTGACTATAAAATATTAGAGAATCATCAAAAATGGAATACCTAAACAGTTAATTGATTATCACAAATAGTTGCCAATTTATGTCTGTTAATTTACTGATCAATTAATTGTGGCAGTTCAACCCATTTCTAATTAACTTTTCTTTTTTTAGCTAAAAGACACAGATCCTCAAGATTCTGGTGAGCTCTTTGATTCTACACCCGAGAGTTCAGATAATTACGTTCCCGATACCACTTCCGACAGTGACAGTGATGTTAGCCTTGCTCTAAACCCAACAAAACGTCAACTTCTTGATGAACTGGATGTTGATGAATCTGGCTCAGTGAGCTCCCCTGACTGTGATTCCACAACCACAGACAAAGTGAACAGCCTTGCGTCTGATGCACCTGGAACAGGAGAAGAACCCAGTTCAAGTCAGAACACAATAGACAGCGTGGTTGTATGTGAATACCAAAAAAGAGATGGCGGTAGAGTGTACAACAAGAGACATTACTGCTTGTATTGCTCTAAACCTTACGCTAAGATGGCAAGGCATCTAGAAAGTTCACATGAAAATAAATCAGATGTTGCTCGAGCTCTAAGCTTTCCAAAGGGTTCAAAGGAGAGAAAACAACAGCTGGGTTATATTCGCAACCGAGGAAACTATGCTCACAATGCTGCTGTTATGGAATCAGGAAAGGGGGAACTGGTGCCATACAAACGACCACCTAAAAAAGTGCAGGGAGAAGATTTCATGCATTGTGCATACTGTCAAGGACTTTTTACTAGAAGGGTCCTGTGGCGACACATGCGTTCTTGTAAACTTAAACCCCAGTCAGTCCTCCTCAAACCAGGAAAAAATCGTGTTCAGTCCATGTGTACATACACTGGGCCTGTGCCTTCAAACGTGACCAAACACCTGTGGGGAGTAATCAGTGCCCAATCACAGATATAATAAAAAAAGACACCGTAATTACTGAATTTGGGCAGCGCTTGTTAAACAAAGGTGGGCTATCAGACAAAAACAAACAGTGTGTGCGAGAGAAGATGCGAGAATTGGGACGGTTGATTCACAATGCGAGGAGAGTCACCTTTGGATTTACACAATCTTCCATTGTTTTTAAAGAGAAGTACACTGTAGAAGACTGTCAAGGCTGTCAAGTATACGTGTGGGTATGACAGTGAAACAGACAAATTCATGATTCCATCGCTTGCAAACAAGCTTGGTAATTCCCTGGTCAAAGTAAGCAAACTCTTAAAAGCTCAGGGCTTAATCTCAAATGATGAACAGCTTGTGAAGAATGCCAGTGAGTTTCTTGAAGTCCATGCGAATAAGTGGAATGAGCTGATCTCGGCTACAGCATTGAGGAACATCAGTGAAGCAAAGTGGAATCTGCCCACTATCATGCCCTTTACTGAAGATGTCCAAAAAATGCATGCCTATCTCAGTGAAGTGCAAGACGAGTGGTTCAAATTACTTTCCGAAAGTCCCTCTACTAAAGCCTGGATGGAGCTGGCGAAGGTATGTCTAGCCCAGATGATTCTCCCCAGATGAGACTGCGAAAGCATGCCGCAACCCTTTCAACAGTGCTGAATATGACCGACACAGAGATGGACCAGCTGGCAAACTTTCTTGGACACGACATAAGAATACATCGTCAGTTCTATCGACTCCCTGAGAAGACCCTGCAACTTGCCAAGATCAGCAAAGTCCTAATGGCCCTTGAGCAAGGAAGATTAGCTGAGTTCCATGGCAAGAACTTGGATGAAATTGGGATCGATCCTGATGGTGTGTTATTTTATTTGTCTTTCTTTGATTTTCTGTTTACCATGTTTTCATATACCATGTGTTTATGATCCATTATATACCATTGTTAAGCTGCACTTTCAACTTCCACAGAAAAAGTTCTTGACTGTGATGAGGAAGAAGGGAGCATACAAGAGGAACCCTGTTCATCTACCGTTGACGGTTTGTATTTCTGTCAAAATATACACTACTTAATTTTGCATAGTTTGCATTCATACTTTTCAGTTACGTGACTTGTGAAGACCTGACAGGCAAAAACATTGTTCCAACATTGAAGATGCTCCAGTACGCCTAGGATTGGGTAACAAACTGATACTTTTAAAACGTACCGGTGCCTGAACCAATACTTAAAAAAAAAAAGAGACACAAAACAAGGTGGATGAGATTAAAGAATGTCTATTTATTTATTTATTTATTATTATTTAAAACTTTATTACAAGTTTAAAGTATACTTAAATATATAAATGAATACAAAACACAGTTTACTTAAAGGTCCCATGGCATGGCATTTTTCTATTATTTTATAATGTTTCCTGAGGTGTACTTGTATTGTTAGTATGACTTTTACATCATAAAATGTCATAATTTAGAAATAAAAGGCATTTTTTCAATACTGCTGTTTGCCCTGTGGCTGAATGCCCTGCTTCAAGAGGCGTGTCTGCTGTGAGACTTCAGTAAAAACGCCCACTGTTGTGATTGGCTGACATCTTTGTATTTTAAATGAGCGGAGGGGGCGTGGTTTAACTTGGTCTACGAGGCACGAGCAGGCACGAGCTGCTGCCAGAGAGACGGATGGACCGGAGTTCACTTCACATCAGTTCTCAGCATGTCTGAACTGTTGTAGTTACAGCATGTACTTCAGGTTATTAGTCTATTTCTAGTCGGATGGACTGTCACTCATGTCAGAAAGTTAGTAACTTTAGTAAATTATGGATCAGCGCTGACTGGAGACGCGAAACGTTTAGAACGATTCAGTCCGATTTGGTGAACTGATTCGGTTCACTAAAAAGAACTGGTTCAAAAGAAAGATCGTTCGCGAACCGGACATCACTAACGTACCAGAGACGGAGCTCAGTGATCGCTAACAAAGTTATTTATAGTAACTACTGAGTTATGAGAGCGCTGTCAGTCAGCGCGAGTTTATTGTGTTTGTATCTGAGAGTTCTGAATAAACACGAGTCCCAGTCACACCGAGTCCGTCTTCATCATTATTACCAACTTTGTAACACATGCAAAGTACCATTACAGCTGCCGAGATGAACGAGTTAAAAGTAAGTGTTGATAATAGCATTATTTTTAAAATAAAATAAAAGTGTCAGTGACGCGCGTTGAGTACACAGCGCAAACAAAGACACAACAGCAGTAATCGAATGTAATCCAGTTTATTGTGGGGCTAGGCTGGCTCACGCTTACCCCCCTTCTGCTTAATCTCACGCCGCGTTTGGTGCCTCCGCTGTGGGCCAGATGCAGTACTGGGGGTCGGGGATGTTGAAGATGCAGTACTGGGGGTCGGGGATGTTGAAGATGCAGTACTGGGGGTCGGGGATGTTGAAGATGCAGTACTGGGGGTCGGGGATGTTGAAGGCCACCGGCCAGTGCAGCCCGAGCTTCGGCGTGTGTGAGGCCGATGTTGAGCAGAAACTCATGACTGTATGCACATTTTAGAACCGATAGACGCAACGAGGACGTACAAAAACACTGACTCACAAGATAGAAAACACGAAAACACTGTTCTGTCGGGAGAGAGAGAAGCCGCATTGTGTGCACGAATAATAAATAATTAGCTACACATCAGAAATTACTGATCACAGATCAGAAGGAACTGAAAAAAGACTTCTGTTTTCATTTGTACATCCAAACACTGAGAAACTGCCAGCATTCACTCGTTCACAAGGAATGATCTCTCGAGCGTTTGCATGGGCGTGCCAGATTCTCTGGGCGGAGGAAAGGGAGGAAACCGTTCCTGCTTGGACGTCAAACCAGGAGACTTCAGGATTGGCTCGTCTGGCCTGTCATTTTCTCAAAGGCAGAGAAAGACAGCCAGAACTTGGGTTTACACCGATCAACATTTCTATCCACTTGGGGACAATATTCAGGCTAGGGGAACTCATATTAATGTTGAAAAACCTCATAAAATGAAAATTTCATGCCACGGGACCTTTAACAAATTCACAGTAAAACTAAAGCCACCTAACCCCACTACAACTAATTTAACACTAAATAACAGTTACAGTAATAACAGCAGTCGTCTGTGTTCTTGGTCTGCTACAAACCAGCTTCAGCTTTATTGCAGAAATATGACCATATTCTCTGGCTAAATATTCTAGAACGCATCGCCTTATTGTTTCCATGGCGATGCGTCGTGCTTCTCACATGACACACAGCAGCCGTGATAGCTCAGCTATATCGGGTTTATTTCGTTTTTCTTTTTTATTCAAAATATTCACAAACTTGCTAACTATGTCATGAACTATCTGATATTGTGATTTTCAAATGTGTGTTAGTTGATCTATACTGCGCGATGGGCGGCGCCATATTAGTTTACGCCTCAGAGAATCGGATTTGTCGGATTTACATCACGTAAATTCATTCACGTCTCACAAAACACATGAAAGTAAGTGACCTGAACTGGGAGAAAAATAGAGTAAACTATAGAGTCACTATATAATGTGTATCTGATATGAATAAAACACGTAGTTTATAACTATATAACTATAAGAAGTTATAACTGTCTGAAAGGATTGTTTTTGCCGCTTCCATAGACAATGAGCATTTAAATGTCTGAAACCTAAAATAAACATTGTGGTTGAAAACACTGAGTAGTTGTGATATGTGACGAGCGCTGAGCGTGTCTGTCTCTGGCTCGGCGCCAGCCAAAGTGCGAAAGCACGTTTGAATTTAAGTGGCACCGAATGAGGCATTGAAATCTGCGTTCTGATTTGGTCCGGTACATACCGGTTACATAGGTACCGGGTTTCGGTACCCCAACCCTAAGTACGCCGAGCAAACACTTTTTTGATGAAACTGCTTATGTATCGAATGCCTCCAAGCTATTCTTCAACATGTTTTACACTAAACATTCATTCTGGAGTGATTTTTCTTTTTGTGCTACCATAAGATTTGTTTCATTAGAGAAACGTGTACATTTGTCGTAAAATGCTAGCTGATCCACTCTTCTCATGTTGGGTGGGTCATGGCACAGAACGAACCATGTCAAATGATTGTTAATATTACATTTATGCATTTTGTTACATTTACATTTATGCATTTGGCAGACACTTTTATCCAAAGCGACTTACATTGCATTCAAGGTACACATTTTACATTAGTCAGGTCTTGCTTTCCCTGGGAATTGAACCCATGACCTTGGCGTTGCTAGCGCTATGCTCTACTGTTTGACCAACAGGAAAGCTGTAGCTCAAACATTATTTCAATAATATTATTTCAATAATATTGAAATAAAATGGTTAAATACTCAGTTTACTTGAGCTTATGTATGATTAAATGTCCGCTAGAAAGATTCATGATGTAGATGTAGTTCAATTATACTTGCAATAATGAACACAATTGCACCTGTATTGCACTTTTATGCAAGAATTATTTAAAATCATTAGTGTGACAAATAACACATCAGTTGTGTATTGTCAGCATTCTAGAGTACCGGTTTATATATTTCTGAAAATAATGTTGACTTATTTTCCATAGAACCATCAGCAGAGGTGGCACTTCCTCCTTCCGAGAGGAATGATATGCCGCCACCACCCAAGAGACGCAAACCACCATCAGATGAAGAGATGCCTTCAAGAGTCAGTGCTGTGAGGCCTTCTTCCAAAGGTTAACCTTCACACATTTCTCTTTAGCATGTCTGCTTCTTTCTGTAGATGTACTGTCAGTTTATAGACTAAACTCAATGATCATTTTAGGCCAGGGTATTTTAGGTCAATCAAACAGTGATTTTTACACTAAATGTAATTCTATTTATAGGTAGAGTGCACATAATTTCCCTTGCACTGTAGATGCTGACATAAATACTAGGGCTGTCCTCAACTAAAGATTTTTCTAGTCAACTAGTTGTCGTTCATTTAAGCCAGGGGTGGGGAACGTTGATCCTGGAGGGCCACTCTCTTGCAGTGTTTAGTAGAAAACACTCATCTGCCTGTAAGTTTAGTAATCCTGAAGACCTTGATTAGCTTCAGGTATGTTTGATTAGGGTTGGAGCTAAACTTCCCCTGTGACTAACGACTAATTACATTTTGGTCGACCACACGTCTTCTAGTCGGCTACCAGTTAGACCACTATTAGGGGGCAGCTAGGGCTGTGACGGTGGAAGTTTCTTACCACCACGGTGGTAATGGACCAACTACCGGCGGTGGTTAGGTGCGCCTGCGCACGTGTGTGTATATATATAATATATATATATATATAGAATATTATAAATATAAATGAGGCTCAAACATCCATTGAAGCATGCGTGTTTATTTTAGTACTGCAGACAACACACTGCAGCCTGGTAACATTTAAATAAATATCAGTAAATCATGGTAGGCTAATATAAGTTTAGGCTTTGTTTGATTATGCGCTGCGAGAGAAAGCGAAACTAAAAATCTCTAGCGTGTATGAAATGCGCTATACACATAAACTTGACGCATCTTAAAGGGTTAGTTCACCCAAAGAAAATCTTGGTCGACTGAAGTCCTGAAATTTTTGACTAAAAATTCGACTAAAAATGATGTTAGGAAAAAAAAAACCTTTAAATTAATTAGCTGCGCGCTGTGCGCAGTACTTGGTAGCCTTGATGTCTGCCTAAATGAATTCTAAATAAACATAAACTAGTAGGCTATTTGCAGTATATTAAATAGTTTTGCACTGAAATGAGTCTGACACACGAGTCTGTCGGCTCTGACAGCGTGGCATCACATGCACCTGCGCAATATCACAGCCTATGATTTCCCAAAATATAGTAACTTACTATGTTGTCAACTAGTGATATCATCACAAGAACTTTTGAGGAATATGCAACATAATTTAGACAATTGTTTTTGTCATATGTATTATAATAACTGACAGACACTAATATTTCAGCCGCTCTGTGAACATAGGATCAGCTCAGCTTCACGGCTGAGACACGAATAGACTATTAACTTAAAGATTTTACTCTTAAACACAAAAGGCACGTCCACTTTAATAAAAAAGGAATATTTATTAAACAAGCCAGATCAAGAGAAGAAACAAAATAAATAGCATAACTGAAAAATAAAGCATAGGCTCAAAACTAATACAAACAGTGGCCACACACATTAGGCTCCAAATAAAAAAACATTGAAATATGGCAATTCTGATATGTTCATATAGCCTACTCAAAACAGACGGGGCAACCTAACGCAGACAAGTTAGCTTACCGTCTTTAGGGAATATGACATGTTTGTCGAGCTGTGATATGCAAACTGTTGCTTGCAAAATTAGCATTGTGTCTTTTGTTTCCCCATTTTCTATTTTTTTTTAAATGTTGCCACACTGCCGATGTCTTTGTTGACATGGTAGAAGAGGACTGACTAGGAAAACGCTCTCACAATTAAATAAATAAAATACAGCAAAGTAGCCTAACGTTACTTCAGTCTGTCTCTCTTCTCCAGTGGGTTGGGCTAATCCAAAAGAAGTGAAAACAATGGGGGGGTTCTGAAGACAGACTGTTACCTGTGAAACAGGGCTGCTCTGAAAACACCCCCATTAGCAATTAGTGCTCTTCACCTGATGAAATGAACACGACAAAACTGATGAAATGAACGCGGCAAAAAATCTTTGGAGATTTGGTAACTTCTACTGACCAACACTGGGGCCTGCTTCTTTTGCTACTTCAAATAATAAACATTATATTCTCACCCATGTTATCCCAAGGTTTATGTGTATATTTAAAACATTTGATTGTGGATCACCACACACTGTTTAAGAAGTTGTATCCTCAGAAAAACCTTTTACCAAAGCACCATTTTCTAATCCACTATCCCCGCTGCATCCAGAAAATTGGGCCCGTCCTTCATAGTTGGTGTATGAGGTATGAAGGCAAGCATAATTTTTTCAAAAGACAGCTTAAATTGTTAAAAAAATATTACCAAAACGCTGGCAAAAAAGCATCAGAATCATATGGCATATAGTTGGCGAAGTTCAACAACTTTTAGTCGGTTAGACATGGGTCCAGGAAAAATGGTGTCTTTAAATATGGTAAAAGGAGGTTCTGGAATCGCTATGGCTATGCAAGTCCCCAGTAGCATTCAGGTTATGAAGCTTAATTGGGCTAAACATAATGGGTTTGTTTATCGCCCATACTTGGCTATCTATGGCAAAGTTGAATCTGAAGTGCCCATGTTTTATCAGATTGAGTCAGTTCTGATAATGTGTGAAAAACTGTTGCTTCTCACAGTGCCTTTAGTTACAGTAACTTTTCAAGAACATTTCCATGCATATGAGGTGATCAGATCAAAGCAGGATTTTGTTTTGTTTTTCATGTTGACAACCTGCATTACCCTAGGCCTTTTGACATACAGATGTCATATGGAGGGAATGACACAACTCTCCTTGTCGTGCCATATTGCTTTCTGTGGTAAACATTTTAATAATGTTATACATGTTTCTGTCAGAGACAAGGCAATGGGGTTGCAATGTAAATTCACTGACACTGAAATGCTGTATTGTTTTTTTTAGTTTTTTTTTTTTACAATAAATGGTGACTGTTGTGATCTAGTGTTATTGTGCTTGTTTTCATTTGATAGTAGTTGATAGTTCTATAATTCAGTAACACTGCATCTTATGATTTATTAAAAAAATTAAAAAACTCTGTATGGACTTGTCCTAGAAATGAAAAGTAAATATTACACTTAAAGGGTCATTTTTTTAAAAGTAAAATTGTAGTTAAATTAACTCTATACAGTGAAATCATATTACTCTTAACAGTGTGAATAAACTACAGTGTTAAATACTTTTACACATTTCATTGTTATTTTTTACACAATATTGAGTAGAATTAACTCTAAAAACTTGACACTGACCAAAGAGTAAATTTTACACTGATTTCGAGTGGGACCAAATGTTATC
This sequence comes from Gobio occitaniae, assembly GCA_033150135.1. Lineage (NCBI taxonomy): Eukaryota > Metazoa > Chordata > Actinopteri > Cypriniformes > Gobionidae > Gobio > Gobio occitaniae. The sequence continues at coordinate 128,149 of JARQWZ010000585.1, read as the reverse complement.
TGAAACAGAGTCAAATTTAACTCTTTAGGAGTTAAATTAACACTTCTGTTTTTACTGTGTAGTAAACTGGTTCTCCCTGCATGCTGTCAATCGCTCATGGATGATCCAGTCGGGGCTAGACTTGGAAAAGCTGACTAGGATTGCCACACTAACGTTAGCTCAGTGTTTCCCAAACTTTTTTCTTTCACGGCACACTATGAAAGCATCAGTAACACTTTACAATACGTGGGCACTAATATGCATTAATTCATGCTTAACTAATACACAGATAATCAAGAGTTAATGTACATTTACATTTATGCATTTGGCAGACGCTTTTGTCCAAAGCGACTAACTTTGCATTTAAGGTACACATTTTACATTTTTGTCAATTCTTGCTTTCCCTGGGAATCGAACCCATGACCTTGGTGTTGCTAGCGCCACACTCTACTGTTTGAGCTACAGGAAAGCTCTTGAAGCTGTATGACTCATGAAGAAATAAACCATTTATTAATGATTACTGTATCAGCAACTAATGAACATTCTATATGATTAATAGGTTAAGTAATACATGAATTTCTATTAATTAAATATGACAATGTATTAATTCCCTAATAACATATTATATTAACTAATAATTGTAAATTAATCTGTTAATTATCACAATGGGTCAAAGCCATGTGTTTAACTTCCAGATGTCTGCTTTAATTAATCATTAGATAACGATTAGCAAAGGTTTCATTATGTCATGACTTTACTTGTTGAGGCACATGACTATTAACTAATTGTTAAGTAATATGTCATTGTGTTTATGGCTTTTGAATTAATTTTAAATTAGTTAATAGTATCTTGCACATCTTCTGTTTGATGCAGCTAATGTTATGGAGCATGTCTATTTTAAGTTCAACCCCTATACTGGGTTAAGGTACTTCATTGTCTCTTATGATTGCAAATCTAACAAATTCTTAATTGCAGTCTCTAATCTTATCATTTGTTCAATTAAAGCATTGCATATCACTCCCAAAACAATTGATCTGCTTAATTATTGATATTTACAGTTAATTTGAATATTTTCTTTTTACTTTTGGTACTTGAGTACGTTTTAAATCGGATACTTTTGTACTTTTACTCAAGTGATGTTTGAATGGAGGACTTTCTACTTTTACTGGAGTCATTTTTTATTTAGGTATATATACTTTTACTCGAGTATAACTTTTGAGTACTTTTACCACCCCTGCATAAAGCAGTCGAATTTTGTAGTTCTTTTTGTTCTCGGGTTACTACCCGAAACCCGAAGTTTAAAAGCACGATTAAAAACAATACAGACCCCGTCAAGCTATGGCAGACGTGTCATTCAACCTATTGTTAGTCGATGTATCATCACAAGAGGTTTGAAAATATATTATAAAGGTTGAAAAGTTACCTAGTGCTGCTTTAAAGACTTGTAGTATGTTCTTTAGGGTCAGATAAATATTTTACAACTCGTTTTAAAGTGCTGTGACCTTCCTTTCAAAAGTTATTGAACTGAAAGGTGTGTCATAGAAGAACCCTATTGAAGACAGTGATGGTATAAATTAAACCTCTAGAGTAAATGCTACTACATTTAAGACTTGTAGTACGTTCTTTATGGTCAGAGAAATATTTTACAACTCGTTTTAAAGCGCTGTGACCTTCCTTTCAAAAACAATTGAAGTGCAATGTGTGTGAATGAAGCACCTCACAGAAGACAGTGATGGTATAAGTTGTACTGTACATTTAGTTAATTGCATATTCACAGATTCTCAGGCTCCACTGCGCGGTCGTGACATCACAGTGCTCATGATGTCACAGTGCTCATGACGTCACAGTGCTCATGACGTCACAGTGCTCATGACGTCACAGGGCTCATGACGTCACAGGGCTCATGACATCACAGGGCTCATGACGTCACGGGGCTCATGATGTCACAGTGCTCATGATGTCACAGTGCTCATGACGTCACAGGGCTCATGATGTCACAGGGCTACATTCCCAGCTGCGCCAGTATAAAAGACTTTTACACGATCAGCAGCCAAACACTGGACATCTGCTTTTACCTCTTTACCATGAACACTAGAGCACTGTCTCCTACAGCTCAACAGGTGAATATATCTCAGATTCATATTTTCACACATAAGGTTTTTAAACACAAGAAATATATAGTCATATGAGGATCATGTTACATTGGGAAGAGGAAAACACCAAACTTGGTCAAAGTATTTAATTGACAAGCTGACAAACTACAGCTTAGTATATAGGTTTTATTTCACTATGCAAAAAAGCTGACAGGAAATTAAATATACATTAACTACAGTATAAGCAGTTAATAATTAATTAGCCGTTTCTTTGCAAAACAATTTACACTTTACACAAAACAATTTACACACTCCAAGCACAGCATCACTTTTGTCCACTACTGTATGTGTGCATTTGTTTATAATTACAAATGAAATATTGTTTGTGACCCGTGCTGGCAAAATGAGTCGGGATGTGAAAAATATGTATTGATTGAAATATTGATCAATTTTGATTTGATTTTTTAACAAAAATGAGTTCATTAAGCCCTCGTCTAGAGATCCCAATGCTCCAATAGCAATTCAACATTTAAAAGTGTCTTTATTTGTGCGTTTTCTGAGAGGAGTAGATTTTTTAATAGAGAATGTGACATTTTTGAAAGGGTGCTCATTTTTCCAGCACGGGTCACATTTATCTTTTAACCCTTAATCGTCCCTTGGTGTCCAGCTGACCCCACTGGACATTTCCTCCATTTTTTAAAAGTGTTCCCTTCATCTCAGGGCCATGAGACTCTGTGACTTTTCCTAAATAATCTATCTAAACATGCACAAAAAATATGGGCTTGATTTGGTTGTTCTAAAGGTGTGTAAAAAAAAAAGTCAAAAAAAGTTTTTGTCAAAAAAAATTAACTAAATCCAGTATAAATCTGAAAATTTCCACATTTATATCAAGGTCTGGTCCTAGAGCATAAACACAAAGTAGAACGAACTTTCTATCTCATACACACACACGTACACACACACACACACACACACACACACACACACACACACGTACACGTACACACACGTACACACACAAACACACATACTGGTTTTCATGTTGGATGGGGACCAACTTTATGATCATCACTTGTGGGGACCACCCTTTCTAAAGGCTCTAGAGGTATGAAAAAAATTAGGGATACTTACCATAGCAGTGTTAACTTATACACGCCTTCAGATATCTGAAATGGGATAACATGGGTGAGAATATAATGTTTATTATTTGAAGTAGCAAAAGAAGCAGGCCCCAGTGTTGGTCAGTAGAAGTTACCAAATCTCCAAAGATAAGAGGAACATTCCTAAGTAAGCACCAGGACTGAACTGCATTCAGTCCCAGATCATTAGATCCTTCACCTAAATTAACTGCTACAGGCCTGTTGTTTCTCTCCATGAAACCATAATCAAAACTTTGTATTCTTGAATTAATTTCTGCTGATGTAATATGTTTTTCCTTAAAATACAGAAATAATAACTTCAATTCGTACTGGCCCACCCCTTCTAACACATCATGCATCACATCAACGGAGAAGTTCTCTGTTGTGTGAAAATACTCCAATGAATTTAATATGCATGACCTTTTCACACCAAAAACATATGGAAGGGATGGATTACAAGCCATTTCTTGACAGTGAGAAGTGTGTATATCCTTGGTGCGCAAAACTATTTTGGAAGAATCTTCCGAGTATTCTGTCTGAAAGTCCTCCTTTTCTGCTAAACAGAACCTGCAACAGTACCTTGCACTGAAAGACTCTACCAGACCAAACAAACTATGTAAACCCAAATTATCACCAGTAACCTGTATTACAGTGCCACGAACATAACCATTGTATAATGGAATCTCAATACCATCACTCTCTAACACTTTAATGTCTCGAACAATTGGAGCAAAAATTTCACTAAAACCATACCGTTTAACATCTTGAGTGTGAAATAAGGCGCACAGGTGTATGTTAGCCAAAAAAGAATTCCATTTTGGAGAGAAGTTTCTTAATGTAAAATATACTCCACCCAATTTATGAATACCTCGCTTAGGACCCAGAGGGTTGGCGACCTTAAAGTCATCATAGAACATCTGGATCTGTATTGTCTGCTTCTCAGTTGAGAACAGGGGGTGACTTTTAAAAAAAGATCCATCACAAATATCTCTCAGTCTAGAGTTGCTGATAGCTGAACTTTGCAACATTTCTGCAACATACTGACTTTTAAATATTGACTGCAGTGTAGATAAAATTGGAATATACATGAATTTATCTTGAACTACTACCTGATCATATGTTCCAGTCTTTTTATTTCGTCTTGTGTCAAATCTTGAACCAATCACACATTCAACTGGTTCTACTATTTCCCACTTGTCAGTCATACATTTTGATCGCTTGTATTCCGAATTTAAAATTGTGAAAGGATTCTCTAACCCCTCAAAACACGACTCAACTTTCTTGCACATTTCCGTTTCTCTTTCATTACTAAATACATGCTTTATCACTGTCTCTTTAGCATGCTGATGGATATCTTGAACGATCTCTTCCATTGAAATCACTACAGAATTCAGTGTACTTTGACCAACACCTGCTGCCTTTAGATCAGAAATTACAGCTGAACAACTATTTACAATGTATGGCAAAGATAACTGTGACTCAGCCTCTAAATATTCAGTCGACTCTTCAACATGAGAGACATTACTTGTGTTGACGGTACTTTGAGGATATGAAAGATCATATTCTACAGAATCAACTAAACTGCTTCCATGGCACTTATTAAGATGCTTTCTTAAACCAGAAAAACTACCAAAGAACGTGAGCATCCTTCTTGACTGCACTTCAAAAAAAGAGTCCTGCCTGTACATAGCCCATGAATTACCTTAAAGTGCTTAACAAGGTTGTTCGGACTTCCATGGTCACTTTTGCAAAGAAAACACTTCATAGTTTTATCTCAACTAACGCACCATTCTTGCCCGCAACTCTGCAACTCTAGGAGTCCCCTTTGTTTCCCCCATGTTGATGTTATAGATGGTTGTTTGTAGGGGTGTGCATTGGGACTGCCCTCACAATTCGATTCGATTACGATTCACCAGGTAACGACTCGATTCAATTCGATTCTACGATGCATTGCGATGCATCAAAATTCTACTGCACACAACAAGGCAAATTTTTAATCAGACATGAGGCAATACAAGCAGTCAGATATTGAACAACAGATTGTATTGGCTGCTATGTGTGTATTATCACTCTCCTGTATCTTTGACATAAATGTCATTAAATAAAATAAAATTTAATGGTACAGGGTATTGGATATGGCATTTTCAAACCTGAAAAAGAAAACATAAATCACTGCTTTCAGTGCTTTGAATGAGAAATGTTTCTCTTCTCTCTGCTTTAGAACCATTTGAAATTATATAGAGCAATAATAACCAACTAAGCCAACTTTTTCCAGCAGTGAACATAAGTGGATTTTTTTTAAACACAGTAAAAAGCTCTAAGACAGGGCACTTCATGAACTCCTGTGCAAATATTAATCCGTAATTACAGTCACACTATTGTAACAACAACCACCACTCAGGCACCCAGCAATAAAAATATTCAGTGCAACACACACAGTAACGTTGACACTAGGGACTCGTCAATTCTCGTGCTTGTTTTTAGTGTGGCAGGCGCGTTAGCAGGGCGTAAGCAGCGCATATTTTTTTCGGCGCCCATGTTAACAGATTAGAGCATTCACATCGCACGCAGAGGCGGCGCGGCAGCGCATCGCAGGAGAAGAAGCAGCAGTGCCGCGATCGTTTCGGCGCCGAGTCTATTTTTGCCGCGCTGCTCACGCTGATTGTAAGCCACAGTGGATTGTTCTTGATCAAAACTGACCAGATTAACATGGAAAATAACAAATTTCACCATGAAATCATGTAGTGAAGTGCCCCGTGTGTTAAACAATCACAGCATATGCTGCCCATCATAAATCAAAGCACGAGACAGACGAGGCTCGGAGGAGAAGACCGGAAAATGTGACTGTTCAATATTTGTCTGTATTTGCAATATCTGCGCGAGACAAACGCTCCCAGTGTGAATCCACAATGGGTGCGGGCTCCAGCTCTCCATACCCACTGCTCCTGCCCTGCTAACGCGTGCGGTGTGAAGCCGGCGGCAGAATCCGAAATGTGCTCAGATGTCCGCTTTCCAAGCTTTGGGTGCGTTTTTAATTACCCATCTATCGCGGTCATCTCCCTCCGCCTCAGCCATCTTGATTGTTGTTGTTGTTATGACCCCGGAAGTAATTGAAACTTCACAACTTTATTGTCCAACTCAAGGCCAGAAAATAAACGGTGACATAATCGATTATGGCACTTTGCCGCATCGATGCTGAATCGTGCATGCCCCGCATTGCGATGCATCGCTGAATCGATTATTGTTGACACCACTAGTTGTTTGTACAAAAGTGAAAAAGCTGCTCAGGGCAGAACTGTAAGACGTACCAAAGACGTAATGGACTTTAAAGAGTTTGTCAAAAGCTCCAACTGAACCTTTTGCCTTGCATGGAAGTGCATGCTTGTCAACCACAATGAAGCAGGAGTGAATGGTGCTCTGTGTGGATCCTTGGGCGAGAAGGTAGGGCTGACTGCTTTGGGTGATGTTGTCTAGATGCTGTTGCACACTGGTTCCAACCTACAACAAAACACATTCTACAGAATTGTTTTGGTGACAATAGATCAGATCACCACAAACTGTGCACAATATTAATGTGATGGAATGTATATTTTAAACTACTGTTAAAGGATCACTTTGAAAAAATGTTACTCATCCCCATCACTGCATGAAAAGTGGGATTTTCGACCCCGTAAACGCCTGTATACTCCCGGAAAACTCCCTAATTTTCGGCAGTTTTCGACAATTTAGAGGCAGCGAACGTCGCGTTCGTCTGTGCCACAAATTGTCGTAAACAAACCATGACGTAGGTGGAGAGCCCCCCGCTGAGAGACCGCGCGGAGGTGCGACGCCTCTAATTAGCATATGAATAGCAGCGAAACCAGAGAGTCAACGGCCAGACTTGAATTTACTCACTCACTATTGGCTGAAGCCACTACATTTAAACAAGAAAAATCCCTCGTGATTGGTTGGCAGATCACTGCAAACCAATCATTATTGGTCACCCTGGCTCATTATAAATGTAAACCCCAATAATAATAATAAATATATAATTTATGTTGTAATAATTTGTTTTATATTAATGTTATTGTGCTATGAAGTATTCATACCATTAAGGAATATATGGGGAAATTATACGGACCGTGCCGTTTATTCAAACAAGGGGCTTCATTTATAAGCATACAGCTGTTCATTCAAAGAAAGGGCTTCATTTATAAAACACAGCGGTTTACTCAAAGAAAGAGCTTTATTGTTAAACACACAACTATGTACAGTGCAGCAGTAATGTCTCGTAATGTAATGTAAAGTTCGGCGTGCTCCAGGCTGCGAGAGGGCGGTGGCCGCACAATCCATCCAGACACCCCGTCAACAAAGCCGTCTTCCTCATCAGACATGAGTTCAATGGTCACGGACTTCCAAATGTCCACCTCATCCAGCACACTCTCGCTTCCAGCAACTGTAATACAATCCATAAAGACAATAAGCAACCTGAAAAATACTCACATTGACAAAAAACGGATCTAATATAATAAATCTTACCCTTTTTCTTCTTGATCGACTCCGAGCTAAACTTCGCAGTTTCCGCCTGCGATGTAAGTTCAGGTTGTTTGTATCTGAAGCTGCGGCGTGTCGATTCATAATACGTCTTACAGGCAGCTGGAAAACAATTACATGAGACTGGTATTAATAAAAACAGTCACGGTAAAATTAAACAAGGAATGAGAAAAACAGAAGTTATACTTAAGTTACACACAATGTCGTCGTGATCAGCGGTTAAATCTGGACTGGTGAAAATCTCTCCAAGCAGATAAGAGCTCACGGCTTCGTTATGAGGCGAGGATAGTCTGTGTAAACAAAATGTGCAGTTTTAAGCTCGGATCTATTAACGCATCCATTTCCTTATACAGCTGAATAAAAGCATATTCTTTAAATCGTAAGGTTACATTACCCATGCTCTGGTTCATAGCGCCTGCAGTTTGCCTCAGAGTTGTGAAGACGAAGACAGCCTCCTGAAAATGAGTCCAAAAAGTTGGTCGCGTCCATGCAGAGTTGAAGACGGCGTCCTGTCATAGTTTTTTTTATTTTTTTTTTATTTATTGAGCAGATTGATAAATGACAGTAAGTGCATGACAAATATGGGAAACATCACATCCTGCTTTTTTTTTTTTTTTTTTTTCAACCCCAGAAATAAATAAATAAAAATTGCACAAATAGCTAGAACAACTACCCGACCCTAAACATCCCAAATTATCCCACAAAAACCAAGGAAACAAAAAAATAAATAAAAAAAAATAAAAATAAAATAAATAAAAAAAGGGGAGAAGAGGGATGGGGGGAATTAAATCTCCGTTAAAGGTACAGTCTCAACAAAGGAAAGAACAGGGTTCCACATTTCATATAATGCGTTAACAGAGTCTCTGATTGAGTGTTTAATTTTTTCCAGGTGTAAAAAGGACATTAAGTCTTTTAACCAAGAGGAGTTAGAGGGGGGGCATGATGATTTCCAATGTAACAGTATTCGTCTTCTGGCGACCAATGAAGCAAAGGCAATAATATCAGCATGTCTCTTGCTATACAAGCCATCAACAGAGGGTACTCCAAAAATGGCAAGTATTGGGCAGGGTTTCACAGAAACATTAAGAGCCTTTGACAATGTAGAAAAAAAGGAAGAGCAGAATGAATACAGTTTAGGGCAGGTGAAAAATGTATGAGTATGGTCTGCTGGGGAAAGCGAACATCTATTGCACCTATCATCTTCCGTTAGAGAGAGTTTCTTCAATTTTGCTTTGGTGAAATGAATTCTGTGGACAACTTTGAACTGAACAAGATTTAAACGAGCACATATACAGACAGAGTTAATTTTAGCTAAGGCGCTATTCCACCGTTCCTCATCCAGTTCCAGTCCTAGCTCTCTCTCCCAGGTTCCCTTGAGTGCAAAAAGAGGAAGGAGCTGAGAAGAACGCAACAGGCCATAAAGTGAGGCTATGTGGCTATGTGATTTTGGAAGAGACATTATGTCATCGATTAAAGTTTTCTTTGGCTGGTGAGGGAAGGTGGCAAAGTGTGCTTTAGCAAAGTCTCGTAATTGAAAATAACGGAATAAATTAGATTTAGAAATTTTGAATCTACTCATCAGATCATTAAATGACACAAATGTGTTATCAGAAAACAGATCCTGAAACAATATAAGGCCCTTCTCCCTGAGCTGTGCATATGTTGAATCCAAAGTAGAGGGCACGAAAAGATGATTACCAACAATAGGCATTAAGGTGGACAATGAGTTTACTCTAAAAGGATGACGGAACTGTTTCCAGATTTTGAGTGAAGAAAGCACGATCGGGTTAGTGGTAAATTTAGAAGGATGCCGTAAATTGGGATCAAAAACTAATGCAGGTAATGAGGAAGATATACAAGAATTAGCTTCTATCATACACCAATTAATATCCGGGGAGTTACACCATGCATATATTTTCTGGATATTAGCTGCCCAATAGTAAAAAATAAAGTTTGGGAGCGCAAGACCCCCATCTTGTTTGGGTCTTTGAAGGATTGACTTGTTCACACGTGGAGGCTTTCCAGCCCAAATGTATGAAGATATAATGGCATCAAATGATTTAAAAAAAGATTTGGGGAGAAAAATGGGAACAGTCTGAAATAAAAAAAAGTATTCGTGGTAGGATGTTCATTTTGATTGATTCAATCCTACCCACTAATGATAGTGGAAGACTGCTCCATCGCTGAAGATCAACTTTAATGCTGTTCATTAATTTAGTAAAATTTTCTTTATGTAAAGACTTGAATGTGTTTGAAATACGAACCCCTAAAGACCGGAATCCTGAAAACAATGTGCGAAAAGGGAGCATAGTTGCAGGAATTCTTTTTGCCAATTCATTTATGGGAAAACACTCACTTTTAGTCAAGTTTATCTTGTATCCTGAAATAAAGCCAAACTCATTCAACAGATGCATTATTTTATCGATGCAGTTGAGAGGGTCTGATACGAATAATAAGAGATCATCTGCATATAATGAGACACGATGCTCCCTTTCTCCTCTACAAACACCCGCAAATACTGAAGACGATTTTAATGCTATAGAGAGAGGCTCTATAGCCAGAGCAAAAAGGAGAGGTGAAAGTGGGCAACCCTGACGGGTGCCACGAGAAAGAGGGAAATAAGGGGACGTTTCACAGTTTGTTTTCACACAAGCTGAGGGAGTAGAATAAAGTAAATTAATCCATGAAATTAATTTCGATCCGAAACCAAATTTTTGTAAAACCATAAATAAATAATCCCACTCCACCCGGTCAAAAGCCTTCTCTGCGTCTAGCGAGATAACCATTTCAGGCCTTGATGACTTGGATGGAGTAAAGATTACATTTAGGAGTCTACTGTTGGGGTAACAGCTTAGGACCCAGGACCAGTAATGAAAAATGAAGACCAGGAGTCAGGAGTCAGATTAATTAAAGAAAATTTTACTGAAGAATAGTTTGCAGTTTCATCAGCAGAAGCCAGCTCAAGAGGAGTTTGTAGGTCGCGCTCCCTCTAACAGTCTCCCCGCCTCCGTCTAACGTACATACAATTTTCTGAACAGTTATACTGTTTTCAAGGTCTAGACACGTCATTACTGCCATGTGGAATGATTCTGATTGGTTCTAACAACATGCAACGTAAGCAACTTTCCACACGTAGACAGATAGGAGCATATATCTCTAAAAATGCGTAGACTTGATGTCGCCCAGGCCCAGATTAGTCCCCAGTGACCTCGGAGGTCATAGAAAAGACGCCTCCAAGTCTAGAATCGTCTGCCGAAAGGACCATCTCCAATACTGGATCTGCACAGAATCATGAGACACACACACAAAGTTCCCCAGAAAAACAGTTTCCATCAAGGTCGGGACATCTTAACTAACTATCAACAAAAGCTTCTCCAAAACATGCTGATACTACATTTAGTACAGAAGTGACTTTATTCTATAAAGAAAGAAAAGTATATCAGAGAGGTACATTTCTCCCCAAAAGAGTCACATAGCTGTAACATAGATGACCCCGGGGGTCGCTTTAGGAAGACATACAGTTAACACATACTGAGCTCTTCTCACTTCAAACACCAAGGACATTTGCCTGTCAGCACGTCTTGACACAGACTCAGAGCAGCTCCTAAAGAATGTCGATTCAAAAGCACAGAGCAACTAAAACACTACAATATGCTAAATCACTCCTTGAATATAGAGAACTGATTTATCAAATGTAGGACACTGTTATAACTTGATTATCATTCATTCTTATTTTAATATTGATTAAATATTTAATATTTAATATCATTCTTGAAGGATATGTGTCTGATGAAGAGACAAGTGATGTTTGGCTTGACCCTTGACCCTTCACTACGTATATTAGATGATAACTGACGACCCAGTATGAATCCAGTTTGATCATCCGATATGATGGAGGGGAGATGAGCCTCTAAACGTTTGGCCAATACTTTAGCTAACACTTTAATGTCATGATTAATTAAGCTAACGGGTCTGTAGCTGCCACACAGTTTAGCATCTTTGTCTTTCTTTAATATTAAGGAAATCAAAGCTTGATTTAAGGAAGGTGATAAGAAGCCCTGATCCGCGGAGTGATTGTATAATTCTAGCAATAGGGGGGATAACTGGATGGAGAACTTTTTAAAAAATTCGGCAGGGAAGCCGTCAGGGCCAGGAGCTTTGTTGTTCTTCATGCTTCCAATGCAAGAGGCTATCTCCTCCAAGCAAAGAGGCTAATCTAGTCTACTGGCTGTGTCAGAGCTTATTTTAGGTATTTCCAGAGGAGAAAGGAAAGCCTGAATAGTATCAATGTCTAAGCAGGCTTCTGATTTGTAGAGATTAGAATAAAACGAAGTGAACTCTGTGTTTATTTTGACCGGGTCAGTAATAAGGTTATTTAAGGAGTCATACACTTGTGAGATTAACTGGGAAGCTTTTTGATGTCTGAGCTGAGAAGCTAAAAGACGGCTAGCTCTGTCTCCATGCTCATAGTAGGTTGCTCTTGTTCGTTTTAGCAGAAATTCTGCCTTATTGGTTGTCAACAGGTCAAACTCGGTTTGTAGTTTTAGACGCTGTGTCTCCAAAACAGGGTTTGGTGAACTGGCATTTAGCCTGTCTAGCTCTAAAATTTTGTCAATGAGTCTCTGCTGATTTAATTTTCTGGCTTTAATCCAGTATGCGTTAAAAGAGATAATCCTTCCACGTATAAAAGCTTTAAATGTTTCCCATAGAAGTGATGGCGAAACTGATTCTGATTTGTTGGTCTCCAAAAAGAAATCTATGTTCCTAGAGATATAATCACAAAATTCTTTATCAACCAGCAACCCGGTATTGAGTTTCCAGCCTCTAGCGTGGCTGCCTGAATTTTGGGCAAAAGAAAGGTCTAAAATGTGTGGGGCATGGTCTGAAATAATTATAGCTGAATATTCTGTGGATTTTACAAGAGGTAGAAGAGATTTATCTATAAAAAAATAATCAATGCGCGAATAAACATGGTGGACATTTGAAAAGAAAGAAAACTCTTTTGCAGTTGAATTGAGGAAACGCCAGGGGTCAACACACCCCAGCTGATCTATTAAAGAAGAAAAAGACCTAGATGTAGGGGCAGATGATTTGGGTTGTGAGCGGTCTAAATTTGGGTTGATTGTGCAATTAAGATCCCCACCTAAAATAAGGCAGTGAGTGTCTAGATTTGGAAAGTGGGAAAAGAGCGTAGTCATAAAAGCAGGATTATCAAAATTAGGTGCGTAAACGCTCACTAATATGACAGGTGTTTGGTACAGAATTCCAGATACTATTATATACCGGCCATCAGGATCGGAGAATACATTGTGTGGGACAAATTTTATTCGTTTGTGTATTACAATAGCAGTGCCTCTAGATTTGCTATTAAAATTTGAATGAAAAACTTGACCAATCCATGGCTTGCGCAATCTAACCTGATCACTAATCTTGAGATGAGTTTCCTGTATAAAAACAATATCTGTAGACAAGCTTTTTAAGTGCGAGAACACTCTTGATCTTTTAATTTGACCACCTAGGCCCCTCACATTCCAAGCAACAAATTTGACATTGTGGCCAGCCAGCCCCTCTATGTTCACTTTAGGACTAGTCATTTATGTTGTTTTAAAGATAAAGTAAAATAAAAGGACTGAGCCACATGAATCGTGAAGGTATGCAAGGGAAGGAGAGAAAGTGTACCCCAAAAAAAAAAACAAGGAAGGGAGAGGAGAGAAAAAAAAAAAGAAAAAAAAAAGAAAAAAAAAACAATACTTACAACTCTGATCGTCTTTTTGAACAAGACGAGAAGCCAGAACATCACTTCACACAACCGATTAACCATGTTACACTGTCACTCCTAGAACTTAAATATACATCCAAAATAACTATTGGAACTCAGAGTTATGTACCAAGAAGCAATAATAATAATAAGAAGAAGAATAAGAAGAAGAAGAAGAAGAAGAAGAGATAAGCATATGTAAAACACAACGGAAAGAAAAGATACAATTAAAATTGGCAAGTTATACTTAAGACCCGCCACAAGACGGCACTGCCAACAGGGGACCAGGTGGCACGGCAATTTAGAATGATTACCCAAATAGCTTCCTTAACATGCAACCCCTAAACAATATAACTTGGGGGAGTAAATTCCCCATAAGAATCATGCAGAGGCATTCATAGTATAGCAGATTATTCTGCCTTAAGCTCAGTTACAAGTAATACGAGAGCTTAATACTAACTTTTTTCATTTACAACTATTTATACCTGTTGAATTCGCAAACTCGTTTCGGAGATGTGTATTGTTCCACACACAGTATAGGTCCGCGACTCAATTAGGAAAGTTCTGTTGATAAAACAGTTCCGCTGCCTCTGGGGACTCGAAGATCCGCTCCACACCATTACAACTCACTCTGAGACGAGCAGGGTACAACATCCCAAAACGAACTCCTTGCTTGTAAAGCAGGCTCTTGATCTTGTTAAAAGCCGTTCGTTTTCTCGCCATCTCTGTGCTGAAGTCCTCGTACATCTTGATTTTGTGACGCTTGTAGGAAATGTCCTTGTGGGACTTAGCCCAGCTCATGACAATTTCCTTAACAATGTAATGGTGAAATCTAATGATCAGCGGACGCGGGGATTCACCAGTAGGAGGTTTGGGCTTCAGGCTGCGGTGCGCGCGATCCAACTCGGGTGGCTTTGCAAGTGAGTCGCCGAGAAGCTCTGAAAGCAGGTTTGTCATGAACTCTCTTGGGTTTTTTCCTTCTATGCCCTCTGGTAGGCCTACCACTCGTATGTTCTGGCGCTTTAAGCGAGAAATCAGATCTTCAACATTAGCTTTAAGCGCCGTGTTCTCCCTTCCAATGGTTGTCAGTTTTGATTGAAGAGCGTTCACATCATGTTCGAGCTGAGTGTTTCGGGTCGCTATGCTCTGAGAGACCCGATTCCATCTCGCTGATGGTCGCTGCCTGTGTTGTTAGGGTTGCACCAATCGATTCGATTGAAGACCGGATTGGTTCCAGAGAGTTATTCAGAAGTGTAACGAACTCCCCCGTCATATCTTTTCTGAATTTTTCGAGCTCTTTGACTAGAGACTCCACTGTGAGCTGTGCGGATAGAGGCTCGTTATCCACCATTTTGCTGCTCTCTTGAACGGGCTGTGCATGTTGAACTTGAGCCTGTTGCTTACCGCCTGTCCTTGTAGTCTTGCTCATTTTAAACGAAAATTCCAAAGACAGAGAGTTTCTACCATGCCAAAAATACAATGACTTGAAAAGTACTGATAAAATAGGATGAATTTTGAAAAGATTACATGGAATAACGCGGAGCTCAGACACTGTGCGTCCTACCGCCGCATTACTAAACCGGAAGTTCGGCGTCCTGTCATAGTTGATCGCGAAAAAGGAAAGCAGCAAAAAACATAGGAAATGTAAAAAAAAAAAAAAAAGTTTAAAGCTCGTCTTCTACGCGTCATGGCCATGACCTCGACCTCGCATGTCATTGGACTAGGGCTCTACTATGGAACGCGCCCGGGGCCAAATCTCTTTATACGAAACGCGTGACTTGTGACCGTAACACGCACTGTTTGTCCGCGTCAAGCAGCAATTTTTTACATGTTTCTTTTGTATGTGTAGACACGCACATTCTGGCCGTGTAACAGGCATACACACACAGTCGACGCACAGTTTTAACATGTTAAGAAGACACATTTGAACGTGTTTCTTAACGCGCACATTCTGTACATGTCGAAGTGTAATATTGTTTTTTTTTTTTTAAAGCAGACTTACCTTTAGATGTAGCCTAGGCTACGTATATTAATATAAGATATTAATTAATTGCTTAACTGACTACTGTGCTAGAGTAAAGTAGCCTAATGTTACAATGTATATTAAGTAAATGCTTAATATTATACAATTATTATAATTTATCTATATGGCTTATTGTTTGTTTTTTAAAGTTAGGCTATATATAATTTCTATAATTTCTAAAAGTATATATAGGCTAATTTACACAGCACATATTTATAACTGAAAACACACACACACACACAACTTTATTCACTTTCACATAATAATGTTTTTGTAATTTGGTGTTTAGTTTGTTTATACTGTTCTGTCTCTGTTTTGTTTCCAGGAACATCTGATGAGTGCTATAATAAAATGACTTCATTATATTTAAATATGTTTTGATATTCATTTTATTTATATTATTAATATTTTATTTACCCATAAACGTGTCTTTAGGAAGCCATAAGTTATAAAGACAAGAATAACTTTTGCCATTTAAATGCCACATTAATTTACTGAGGACCCATTTAGCCAATGATCATGTGTGAAAACACTTATACATAAATTGATCACTTAGAAATCAAAACTAAGGTTTGAGAAAGAAAGAATATGCATACAACAAAATATATTGTTTCATAGCAGCTTCAGTAACAAGTTCAAAACAAATTCTGCTGTAAACCGGCTCTAACAAGCCAATATAGTGTCAATATTCAGCTCAAGTGACTTCAGTGTTGATTCAGTTCAGCTGATTTCAGTTCAACTGTAAATTCCTCAGTTGTGCATATTTGTGTGTAGTTAGATATATGCAAAAACAACATTTTTGGAAGAGTTAAAATAGTTTTGCACAAAGTGTTGCTTTTGCAAGCGATGTCTGATGTTTTGCATGTTGTGTGTTTTGTGTGTAGAGTTACAAGAAATGGAGCCATATTTTCAGAAATTGTGTGTAAGCAATTAGATAAAACTGTAAATGAATCCAGTTTATTTTAGTTCAGTACTCATAGTCCAGGTGTTAGTAATCTGTGCTTAATCTTTGTTCCAGGCAACAATTTTTTTAACTCACGATTAACTAGATTAAGGCCTACTCTTGGCATAATTTAAACCATGTCCAGGAAACCACCTTTTGAAAATCTGCATTGATAATTCATAAAATGTGGTGTGAGCTCAATTTAAATGACAATTACAGAAAAACACAATCTGACTTAACTATTAACACACAAACTTGTACTTTTCACATTTATGATTAATAGCCATTTAGAAATCATTCACAGTGCAGGGTGGAAAAAATGAATTTTGGTATGTAAACTGTATGCTTTACTTGATTTATTTGTGTGCTTTGGTTCATTGTCTTGTTGCATCACATAACCTCTCTAAAGGTTGAAGACATGAACTGCTGTCCTGTATTTTGTTTTTTTTTACATAACATTGGTTATTGCTAATGACATACAGAGTAATTAATCTACACTGTGAGCCTGGACAAGTTGAATCTACTTAATTTTTTAGGGCACCCAGTTTGCTCCAATTTTTTAAGTTAACATTTTAACTTAAATTTTAAACTTGTTTTAGTTAAAAAAATTCAGAACCTAGATAAAACTCCCCCTGCTGCTACTCTGATTAGCATTTGTGCAGCTCACAGCATGTTCATTTACATGATAAAGCCTCCTCTAGAATTAAGGGGAGGGGGGGGGTCATGGGGGGACAACTGCCAAGCAAGGCCCACGTCAATTTCGCACAATTTACGGCAGTTTTCGGTGTTGCCTGCAAATTGCCGTGCACAGTCGTAAACCTGAAGTTCCACGGCAATCTACAGTGCCACATACTGACGAAAATCCCACTTTTCATGCAGTGCATGTCATCCAAGATGTTTATGTCTTTCTTTCCTCAGTCGAAAAGAAATAAAGGTTTTTGAGGAAAACATTCCAGGAATTTTCTCCATATAATGGACTTCAATGGTGACGAACGGTTTGAGGGTTCAAATGAGGGGTCAAATGTCCATCTCAATGCAGCTTTAAGTCTCTACATGATCCCAGCATAGAAATAAGGTTCTTATCTAGCAAAACATCAGCTGTTTTCAAAATAAAAATAATATTCTTTTTAACCACAGTTGCATGTCTTCTCAATCTCAAGATCCGCCACACACTACATCATGACGTTCGATAGGTCACACGGGACAAAGCCTAATAGTAGGTGTGAGTAAGTGGCAAAGCCTAATATAAAAGCTCTTTACCAAAAAAAAAATAAAAAAAAAATAAATATATATATATATAAATAATAAACAATGATATTGGACGATTTTGAAAGTAAAGGAGAAAATGAGATTGAGGTTTTTCGCACTTCCCTAACTTTTTGAACAGGCTAACGTCTTTGTCCCGTGTGACCTTTCCAACATCATGACGTAATGAGTGGCGCATCTTGAGATTCTACAACACGTGCAATTGTGGTTAAAAAGTATACTTTTTCATTTTATTTTGAAAATGACTGATTGTTTCACTAGATAAGCACCATATTTCTCTGCTGGGATCATGTCGAGACTTTGAAGCTGCATTGAGACAGACTTTGAACCCTCAAACCGTTGGTTACCATTGAAGTCCATTACATGGAGAAAAATCCTGGAATCTTTTCCTCAAAAACCTTAATTTCTTTTCGACTAAAGAAAGAAAGACATGGAGTTCTTGGATGACATGGGGGTTAGTAAATAATCAGCACATTTTAATCAGCAAAATGTATAATTAAACTAATCCCTTTAAGCATACCTTTTGAAATCTGATGAGCTGATCTACAGCTTGAAATGCAGACAGCTTTCCCGGCCTCTTCCTACCTTGTGCAGATGGTTGTAGCAAATTGTTACGGTAAAACTAAAGAAAACTAAGGTGAGGGCTCATGTGCAGGAAGGGATAGGTTTTATTAGCAAAATAAACATAATCAAAAACAAAAACCCACAAGGGGGAAAACATAACAGAACTTAACCAACAAAACAACAACTTCAAAACAAACAAACCCATTGGTCACGGAGAAAGGGAGCAGTGATGCGCGGGTTGATCCAAAATGAGCGGGTGCCCGCGGCCACCCGCGGTTACGAGTCATCCAAAAATATTTTTAATGATATTCGGGTCACGGTCGGTCGGATCGTCAATAAATCCTTATTTACCTTTTGAATGTTGAGCGTTATTAACTTTTGAATAAATGCTGGCGCGGGACAAAATGCCCGATTTCCCAAAACGTTGAACTGAGCAATGCCATTGTACCATTTTAATAGGCTACTTTTAAACGCAATTAAAGTCAGTTTTATGTATTTTCTGAGAGGGGGCGGGATTTTTGTTGGGAAAGTCGGGGGAGAGACGCACACTTCGATTAGACTGGATAAACACATGCAGCATCTTAATTGTTAAGAAAATTAAACGAAATGAATGAATAAATCAAGCCTGTATTACATAACACTAGACCAGGGGTTTTCAAACTTTTTGTGTGTGTGGACCACTATTTGTAATCAAAAAAATTTGCGGACCACCTCATAACACACATAATAAAATATGCCTACACACAGACCTACCTGAATGAATCCGCACCTCTATATAGACTTACTAGCACTAAAACTATAACTAGTCATCACATCAGTACAACAGGTTTGTTAAAAGAAAGTTTACTGCACACAACGGCTGCCACATATTTCATTTATTTATTCTGGCTCATAGATGCTCATAGAATCTGGCTCATAGATGCATCCGACTCACTGTCAATCTCTTCATTTTGTAGCTTCTGCCTCTGTCTCTTTTCTCTTCAGAGAACCTGTTGCTATCCACCGATCCATAACAGCACTGAACTTGAACGTCGCGGCTGAGACTGAATTTTAGTAATCACACAATAACTTGACAATTTAATATAAATGTTATATCAATATAGGCCTACATATTCTTTTTTATGGGAATTTCCTGGTAAAATGAAGGTAAAAAAATATTTTATTATATTTTGCCTTTCCACGGACCACCTGCAGTACCCTCACGGACCACTAGTGGTCCGCGGACCACAGTTTGGGAATGACTGCACTAGACTATATCATACAGCAGAAAAAGAACAGTTTGCGCTCCTAAGGGCTTTCACACTTTTCCAAATGTGGGCTGATGAATTCTTCAAGCCGGGTCGAAACAAACATCGCGTTCATCAATAATATGCATCTGGAGCTGAAATGGAAAATGATGGGCCGCCTCAAGAACTGCCTGCTCTCGCCGCTGCACCTCTGAGCACCACGCCAGGGCCTGAAACATTTTCTCAATGGCCCAATGAGCTACGATGAGCATTTACTACTTTTAAAAAATGCGGGTCAGGAAGCGGGTCGGGTACAATATTTTCTTCTTTTTTTTCCGGTCCGAGTTGCGGGCGGGTTAGTTGAAAACGTCGGTCGGGTGCGGGTTGTTTATACATTGACCCGCGCATCACTGAAAGGGAGTGGATCACAGGGAAGGAAGACATAGACCAACAACGTACCGACCAGGACTGGGAACACAAGGGAACTATATAAAGGGGAATAAATCCGGAGGGAACAGGTGGGAGAAATCAAACACTAATCAGATAACAAGGGGGAGGGATCAGACAAAGACACAAGCACATTGCCCAAAATAACAACACACCACATGTGCTCCACAAGACAGGACAGGCATGTGACATAACCCCCTCCCTACAGAGCGGCTACCAGACGCTCCACCAGGCCAGGGCGGAGCGGGAGGGACAGACCAGGGCGGGGCGGGACAGACCAGGGCGGGGCGGGGCGGGACAGGACAGGACAGACCATGGCGGGGCGGGAGGGACAGACCAGGGCGGGGGAAACAAAAAGTTCAGGCGGCCAGGGCGGGCCGCGGAGTTCAGGCGGCCAGGGCGGGCCGCGGAGTTCAGGCGGCCAGGGCGGCCCGCGGAGTTCAGGCGGCCAGGGCGGGCCGCGGAGTTCAGGCGGCCAGGGCGGCCCGCGGAGTTCAGGCGGCCAGGGCGGCCAGCGGAGTTCAGGCGGTCAGGGCGGCCCGCGGAGTTCAGGCGGCCAGGGCGGCCAGCGGAGTTCAGGCGGCCAGGGCGGCCAGCGGAGTTCAGGCGGCCAGGGCGGGCCGCGGAGTTCAGGCGGTCAGGGCGGCCCGCGGAGTTCAGGCGGCCAGGGCGGGCCGCGGAGTTCAGGCGGTCAGGGCGGCCCGCGGAGTTCAGGCGGCCAGGGCGGCCCGCGGAGTTCAGGCGGCCAGGGCGGCCCGCGGAGTTCAGGCGGCCAGCGTAGTTCTGGCGGCCAGGGCGGCCCGCGGAGTTCAGGCGGCCCGCGGAGTTCAGGCGGCCAGGGCGGAGGACTCCAGGGCGGCGCAGTCAGAGCAGGACGCCAGGGCGGCGCAGTCATAGCAGGACGCCAGGGCGGCGCAGTCAGAGCAGGACGCCAGGGCGGCGCAGTCAGAGCAGGACGCCAGGGCGGCGCAGTCAGAGCAGGACGCCAGGGCGGCGCAGTCAAAGCAGGACGCCAGGGCGGCGCAGTCAGAGCAGGGCGCCTGGGCGGCGCTGGCAGAGCAGGGGTTCGGGTCGGCGCTGGCAGAGCATGGCGCCGGGTCGGCGCTGGCGGAGCAGCCTTTCTCCTCCTCCTCCGTTTCGGAACAGGGACCACCAGAACACGGACCACCGAAACACGGACCACCGGAACAGGGTCCACCGGAACAGGGTCCACCGGAACAGGGTCCACCGGAACAGGGTCCACCGGAACAGGGGGTCCACCGGAACAGGGACCACCGGAACAGGGACCACCGGAACAGGGTCCACCGGAACAGGGTCCACCGGAACAGGGGGTCCACCGGAACAGGGACCACCGGAACAGGGACCACCGGAACAGGGACCACCGGAAAAGGGACCACCGGAACAGGGACCACCGGAACATGATCTGCCGGAACTGGGACCACCGGAAGACGATCCACCGGAACACGATCAACTGGAACCGGGACCATCGGAGCAGGCGTGGAGGGAGCCTTTCGCCTCCTCCTCCGTTTCAGAACAGAGGTCACCAGAACTGGGTCCATCGGAACAGAGACCACCAGAATTGGGACCACCGGAACACGATCCACCGGAACTGGGACCACCGGAACTTGATCCCTCCTTCTCCATACCTGAGTCCATGGAGGGCTGGGGCTTCCACTGACTGTAGGTGGAAAACGGAGACAGTCAGTGGGCTGGGATGCTGCTGGCCGAGGATTTTCGGGCTCCTTCAGATGTTGCACGAAGTCCCAGAATCCCAGCTTCCCCAGCCCCTCCATCTCTCCCGGACAGAGTGGCATGTCCAAACAGAGGTTAAAGGTTTCCTTACACTCTGCCTCGTTGAGGACAAAGTGGTCCACCTCTCTCATGTACTGGCATGCGAACTCTTGTACATCCGTCCTCTGTTGACGGATGTACCTGGAGTTAACGTAACGCATTACCAGTAGGCGTCTAGAAAACTCCATAGGGAAGTACGGGGATAACACAGGAAAAGCAAAAAACAAAACAAAAACAACTCCTGCTGAATCCTCAAGTGGTCGGTACGTTATGTTACGGTAAAACTAAAGAAAACTAAGGTGAGGGCTCATGTGCAGGAAGGGATAGGTTTTATTAGCAAAATAAACATAATCAAAAACAAAAACCCACAAGGGGGAAAACATAACAGAACTTAACCAACAAAACAACAACTTCAAAACAAACTAACCCATTGGTCGCGGAGAAAGGGAGTGGATCACAGGGAAGGAAGACATAGACCAACAACGTACCAACCAGGACTGGGAACACAAGGGAACTATATAAAGGGGAATAAATCAGGAGGGAACAGGTGGGAGAAATCAAACACTAATCAGATAACAAGGGGGAGGGATCAGACAAAGACACAAGCACATTGCCCAAAATAACAACACACCACATGTGCTCTACAAGACAGGACAGGCATGTGACACAAATGTAGCAGCAGCAAGATGGCAGACATACACCTTAATGTCTGGCTGCCTGCTTTCTGGTATGCTGAATTTTAGACACGTTGTTTAAAAAAATTAAATAAAAAAAACCATGCATTCCCTTCTCAAAAGAACCAGTGGTCATATTTAAGTTTGCCTCATGTATTCACAAAATGATGAAAGACAAGTATCAATTCAATGTAGGCCTAAATGAAAATATAAAGCGCAACAGAAACTAGATAACATATAATAGGTTAATGCTGTAATATTTTGTCATTGGGCGATGTATGTTGCTTTAACCTAATGTACCCACCTTCTTTCAAGAAAGCATCGAATGTCAGCTCAGACAGCTTGACATATTTCTGCTGTTTCTCGAATTGAACCCGCAACAGCATTTTGCCCCTGTTAACAAAGAAAATATAAATTCAAAATCATCTTTTAGGGCTGGTTCAACTAAGAGTTACCTATCCATTTCTCTCAGTAGTGGCAATGCACTATGCATAAGATGTTAAACTGCAATTACAAAGGGTGGCTGAAGAAGACAAAGTTGTGCTGTTTGAATATAACGTTAGGCTATTTTATACAGCAAATGGGTTAGGCTTGTTAAAGTTTTAGAAGCACGGTGTTCCGTTAGCTACCAAATAACTGCCAAAGTTAGCTAGCTCATTAGCTATAAGTTAGTTCAAGTGACCCGTTAAAATGGTTAACGTTACGCCATGTTAAACAAAGACGTCATGCAATCAGAGGTAATGTTATATACATATATATACTGGTAATGTTAGCATGCTTCTGATAATGTTGGTATTATAAAACGACACGCTTTATTTGTGTTTATATATATATATATATATATATATATATAACACAGATTAACGTTGCATGGGAAGCTAAAAAGTACGTTAGCTAAGAATAGCTATTAACTTTATTAACAGTTAAATCTTAAAACAGTTGAAGTATTCATCACTGCTGTAGAGTTGAAATTGTTACTGCGTTCCTGCAGATTTTTACACTCACTTTTAACTCTACTGATAGAGCAACTTTACTCTCCAAAATGTTGAAAATACTCTATCTGTGTTAAAATAACTTTACTCTGAAATATTAACACCCTATTTTTTACTGTGTAGCTTGATTCTCTCCTGCACCCACGTTTTTTGTTGGTTTGGAAAGCAAGTGTAATAAATACTTGGAGCGGGCATGGGGAAATGTATTGGAGTAAAAAGTAAACTTTGTCTTTAATAGTGTAGTGGAGTAAGAGTGAAAGTAGATGCAAATAAAACATACTCAAGTAAAGTACAGATCCCCGATAAAAGTACCTAAGTAAAGTAAAGTATTTTTACTTCATTACTTACCACCACTGGCTTTACGGCATTTACGTCACTTCCACCACCACCCCCACTTCCTTAAATTCGGACGTGCGAGCCAAACTACCATTTGTTTGCCGAATGTTATGGTCATGGCCGAAGCAGCACAGAAAAATAAGAAAGCAAAGGTTTTGTCGGAGGAAAGCAAAAAGAGGAAAGGAGAAAGTGATGGGATTAAAGGCAGGAGGATCAACATTGGGCAGCGTTTGCTCGTTGGCGTGAGCTGAAGGAGGAGGGGCTACATTCTTGCAAGTAAATACATAAGAAGTACAAAATCATATTTTAGGATACCTAACATGTCTGTGATATTGGTTTATTTGTCTTGCCTCAAGCTATAATGCAAATCGATTTTTCAAATTTGCAGATTCACCTATGGAAGCTTGATATTATAATATTGACGATGTATGGTTATTACCTACCACTCAAACATTGAATTGAAGTATCATATAGATTCTGTAAAACGGGAACCAATAGACTAGGCTACTATAATGACGCTGGCTTGTAAACGTGAGCATCGCGATCATTTGGCGTTTGAAAAAAATAAAGCCCATGAAATGATATTCATATGACATGCTGAAACATATGCCACTGTACCTGGGATGAAGACATTTCACACGCGACGCAAGCAGAACACCTGCATGTGAACTCCATAGACAGGTGAACTCCTCCTGCAGTGTTCAGGGCTATCATGGTTGTCATGTCAACAAATGCACGTGCGATGCATCCACTGATGTAGAATGACAGTTTACGACAGTAGTAGAGGACAATACTGTTCCACAACTGTAGGGGGAGCCCGAGAGCGAAAACTACCTAGTGCTGCTTTAACGTAGTAGTATTTACTCTAGAGCAGCGTTTTTCAATAGGTGAGGCGCGCCTCCCCCGGGGGGCGCCAAAGAGCCACAGGGGAGGCGCGACGTGAAGAAAAAATAAAAATAAACCATATACTCGTGTCGCGGTATACTGGGTAAAAGCTACGCGGGATACTTGCGTCGTGGTACGAACGAGTTGACTGATTACTGACAAGTAGTAATGCTGACAGATTAAGCAATGGCTCCTTCTGGCTCAACGTGTGCACAGGTGCTCAAACAATAGGCCTACTCGAAAACTGAAGGATTTTATGAATGGCACCTGTTTTCAACACAAACACTACGCAGAAAGAGTGTTTCTTGAACTTAGAAAAAACTGCAATACAATTATTTTTTTACGGGGTAGGCTATGTTTATTTTTTTCAATCATTTTAAAATTAATTGGAGAATTAACTTGAATGTGCCTAATAGCCTATGTGTTGTAGCCATTAAATAAGCGCATTTAGTTTCATATGTTAAAATATTATATGTTATTTTTTTCCATCTATATGTTGATTATGAAAAGTGAACACCATGAGTAAGATAGGATGCATCGGGGACATGGAATGGGTCAGACATGATTGACCACTTCATTAAGTTTCGTTTTGTAGAAAGACTTTCTTTAGTTTAAAGTGAATTTCGTTTTGTATAAATTGTATCTTAATTTTAATAAATGTTTATTCAACAAATTGCCTGGATTTAATAAATAAGAAGCAAATATAGCCGCGATCAATTGCATTGCACGCGTGAACTGGAGCGCATCATGAATTCATATCTCATATCTCTTTAATTTTTTATTATAAATTAATCGAAACTCAGTTTATGCCTCATAGACATGAAAAATATTTAAGAAAGCTTTACATTTCTTTGAACGAAACTATTCAAAACGAAAAGAAATAGGCTAGCTAACGTTACTCAATGTAATCCATGATGTGCATTTCTCTCTGTAGGCTAGGTGTGTTCAATACGGAGATGGCGATCTTCAACTTAATTTTTGCAGCTGACACAGACAGAAAAGACTAGTGTAGGCCTACTAATACAAATCAATGCACGAAATCGAACTTTTTTATTTTAAATTTTTATTTTATTCAGCTCGAATGTGGACTTGAAGCAGAGACTGGCAGAAATGCCGATCACGCGTTTCTGGTTGTCTGTGGAGAGCGAGTTCCCTCAGATCTCCACTAAGGCTATGCAAGTCCTAATCCCCTTCACCTCCACTTACTTGTGTGAGTGTGGGTTTTCCGCACTGACCATGATTAAAAATAAATACAGATCAAGGTTGCAGGTGGAGGACGACTTGCGTTTATTTCTCTCTGCAGTGCAGCCCCGCATCGAACACCTCTGCGCGTCAAAAGCGCGTCCTCATTGTTCCCACTGATATGGGCGGTTATTCAAAGTTCAAAATTAAAATTCAAATGACGTGAATGACACGTGCAAATGACGTGAATGGTGCATTTTGTTTATTGTTTAAATCTGAATGTATGATTTTAAATAATTTTAGCCACATACAAATCTTGTATGTGGCTGAAAAAAAAATTGTAATGCAAATCTTTTTGATCTGATAACATGCCTTCAATGCAGTTGACTGTTATGTGTTATGCGCTCCGTGAACAAAAAGCGTTGTCGTTCATTGATCAGAGAGCTGTCCATTGTGCTGATTTTGTTCGAGACGATGTGCATTAAAATGTGCGCTTAAAGAGATAGAATTTTCATTTTAAAGTGAACTGTCATCATATACTCACCCTCAATTTGTTTCAAGCCTGTATGAATTTCTTTCTTCTGCTGCACACAAAGCAAGATATTTTGAAGAATGTCAGTAACCAAACAGTTAACTGGTCCCATTGACCTCCATATTATATATATTTTTTTCTTACTATGGAAGTCAATGGGACCAGTTAACTGTTTGGTTACTGACATTCTTCAAAATATCTTGCTTTGTGTGCAGCAGAAGAAATTCATACAGGCTTGAAACAAATTGAGGGGGAGTATATGATGACAGAATTTTCATTTTAAAGTGAACTATCCCTTTAAGACCCAGACACAAGTTTCACACTTGTAACATTCACATGTTAAGCATGTTTTGTTGACTTATGGTTAGGCCTACTGATGTTCTGTGATTTTTAAAAGTAGCCTCAAATAGGCCTGCATAAAGTTGGAAGTTATTTGCTGTTGCAAAGATTTATGAATGCACTTCTTAAAAATAAAAAAAGGAAATAAAATACAATATGAAAAAATATTTACATTTTATTAGTTGTTATTGAAACTCATCATTGCCAGGAACACACAGAAGATGGCATTTACTGCCGAGGCGTGTGTGGGTTAGAGCAGGCGGACAGGATTTTGGGGAAGGGGGGGCTCGGCTGTCCTTACCTACTCTAAGGGGAGGCTCACATTCACCCAATTTGAAAACCCCTGCTCTAGAGGTTTAATTTATACCTTCAATGGCTTCTTCTATGACACACCTTTCAGTTCAATAACTTTTGAAAGGAAGGTCACAGCGCTTTAAAACGAGTTGTAAAATATTTATCTGACCATAAAGAACATACTACAAGTCTTAAATGTAGTAGCATTTACTCTAGAGGTTTAATTTATACCATCACTGTCTTCAATAGGGTTCTTCTATGACACACCTTCCATGAAAAAATATTACATTATCTAAATGTATTTATTACTGTAATGCCTGAAAATAGTAAATTCTTTACTTTATGGATTTATTTATAGAGGACTGATTTGCTTTAAAAGAATTTTGAAACCCTTATGAGCAAAGTACAGTTTTACCTCATACCTTCAATGTAAGTCAAAGTACACAAGTACTTCATTGAGTTTTGTTTGGTAGTCTTCTTTAGAGTTAATTTAGGTTTGTATAAATTGTATGTTAATTTTGATCAATGTTTTATCAACTAATTGCCTATGTATTTCATTAATAAGAAGCAAACAAGAAGTTTGGCAATGGCTTGACGTGCATAACGAACCCACTGGCCTGTTTCCGCAGCCTTTGAGTAAGGCTCAAACTATAGTTTCTTTCTGTTTTTAATAAATGTCTTGAATATATGTCTTAATTACAGTAGGCCAAGATATATTTGTGGCTGCACCAGGGTCTGGACTAGGTTAAAGTTACGACACTGAGGCTAATCATTAGCGGTCCATGGCCCCAAAAAGTCGATTCAATTCTTATTTAGATGATGGCTATCTGTTATGAACGGTAGGCCTCATCAATAAATTACAACAACTTAATGCTATGGGCACTGTCACTGATACAGTCAGTGGAAGAGCCTATTTTATGGTCAGCTTCTGCTTTTCAAACATAGAAAGTGACAAAGGTACATTATATAAATTCTGTAATGTGGATAAAGGCATATTTTTGTACACATCACTAAACAACAAATATGTCCTTATCACAAAAAAGTATGTCGTTTTAGCAACTTAAGATCTCATTATTACGACATAATTAACAGAAATAAAAAATAATATATATGTGGCAGCAATGCCTCACCGTACTCTCTGACTGAAACCTGGCTTAAACCTAATGAATATTTTGGTCTTAATGAGTCTACTCCACCAGGCTACTGTTATAAGCACGAGCCCTGACTGACTGGTTGTGGCGGTGGTGTTGCAACTATCTATAGAGATAATATTAATGTTACTAATTCGTTTGAAGTGCTTGTGCTAAATATTACACTCTCAGATGTAAGAAAACAATCCCTATTATCTCTTGCTTTGGCTAACGTATATAGAGGGAACTATGTTGAATTCTTAAAAGAGTTTTTAGCTTGTCTATCAGACCTATTGGTAACTGTCGATAAAGTATTGATTGCCGGTGATCAGTAATACAATTATAAATGTACAGTATTAGACAGTATTAGTATAAGACAAATCTGATATTATTGTAATCTTATATCTGTTATTAAGGAGTTGAGCTGTTCTTTAATGCTGATCTAACCAGCAGAAGACATGAGCAGCTGTTTACATCACATTTGCGCAGATGGGGTGTGTAACACATGCGTTACAATGAGCCCTAGAAATATGACATTATATTCTATACTTTTATGAATTATTTTGAGAAACCATGAAAAAGGGTGAATAATGACTGAGTTAATGTCCAGAAATTATTCATTATTATTATGTTTTTTTTTTAAATATGCAGTTTAGCTGTATTTAGCGATGTGTTTGTTGTCAAACTCAAAAATGAGTATATTTTTAATTATTAAAAAATGCCATTATTTTATTTTAAAAAGTTTATAATTGTATTTTATTGACAAAATATTTTAGTTTGTCTTGGATATTTTTTTGATTATATCAGATAACATTTTAAGCTGTCATTTGGTCATTTTACAATGTGGAGTAAATCTAAATTTTGGAGTAAATCAAGAAAAAAGTATATACGGTATTAATGAAACAAAACCACATAATTGTAGACATGTGTGAAATTAATGTGGGGAAAAACAAATACTCTGAACCCCAAGTGGATTTACACAAACTGTCAAAAAAGATAGTCAAAAAACGTTAGGTTGTGGCCCGCTCTCCCTACTTACATCAAAAAAATAAGAGCAATGAATGTATTATGTTCATATTTTGTATTGCAAAACATTTTTGCTGATATTGATGTGGGATACAGATACAGTTAGGGACAGATATGGTGGTATGGGTAAGTTTAAGGAAAGTGTCAACAGTGTTATTATAAATGTTACTACAGAAATTAATTACAGATGTAATTACATGCAGGTAATTTTAAAAATGTAAGTACGGAAAAACATGTATGTACACAATAAGCGCATTGTATCAAATTGAAATGTTAGTACATAGTAGTTAAGGCCACCTAATATAAAGTGGGTTCATTTCTAATTTCAGTTTAATTTCCATGTTGAGTTAACTTAAATACGCAAGTGCACTTAAAATGAACAACAAGTTAATTGAACTTAATTGTTTAAGTATGTTATGTAAGCACCAAGTTGAGTGAACTTAAATTTACAGGTTTTGGGAGACTCCATTACTCAATTACATTTAGGGGAGGAGTTAAATTGAGTAACTTAATGCGCTCCACTTGTGTTTACTTAGGTTTAATTATCTGAATGTGTTCCACATGTGCTTAATTATCTGAAGGTGCTCCTCCCAAAAATTTTTGTATAAAACATCACTTATCCTACGAATTGGCATAGTCAGAATTTGATCATTCACACTGTATAATGGGAAGATATACAAAGGGTAAAAAAGCTGTAAGATCAGATCTTTGGGCGATTAATTTGTTCTGCTGAAAACAAAGAAATAGATTTTGAAGAATGTTTGTAACTAAGCAGTAGCTACTATGTTAGTCAGTGGGGGGTGATAATAAAGTAATAAAGAAGAAAAGAAAAAAAAACATCTAGGCCTATGTAGCTATCTCTGCCAAAACAAAAAATAAATAAATATACAAAGAAATGTAAAAAAGCACAAATAAATAAATGAATATATGAATAAATATACATAGAAAAGCAATAAATCAATCAATAAATAATGATTTCTACATTTATTTCCTTATTTATTTATATATCTTTTTTTTTCCATATTTATTTATTCTTATTTATTTATTTATACATGTATTCATTTCTATTTTTATTTATTTCCACATGTATAAATTTCTACATTTATTTATTTACTTTTACATTGATGTATATCTACATTTATTTATTGGCACATTTATTTGTGCAAAGGGCCGTAGTTTACCTCAGACATAGCAAACGACCTCAGAGTTGGTGAGGGCGAAGCATTGAGGCCACAGTAGCCGCGTTTCCATTACAGATTGGCGCAAAACTTTTATTTTCTAAAAGTCGATAAAAAAATATTGCGAAATGACGGGGTTTCCATTAACCGATATTATGCGACTAAAACAATTTTTTTCCTCTCGTGATAAATCATTCCAAAAATCATGGCATGTAGGTTGTTAGGTTTATGTATATCCCAGCCACCGCATGCCATTATTTTTAATGGAAAGAGACGTGCGGGTTATCCAAGCATTAATGGCAAGGAAAGCACCGTATACTTGAGCAGCACATATGAGGTGTTTCTCTCTCGTATCTGCTTCAAGGTCTTGATAAATTGTGGCATTTTATATTCTATTGTTTTTATGAGTTTAATAAATAACTCTGTGTCTTCTGTCCAAACACACCATCATCTGTAAAGAATGATCCACTTTTACATTCGCAGGTTATTGTAAGGCATTGCCACATACAGAGACGAGCGAAATGTTTGAATTTGCATGGTGGTAACCCAAAGGTTTTTTTTACCACTTCGTTATTTTGGCTTGGAATTTTGTTTGTTGGAGATATAAACTGAATTTAGAAATGCTTTTGAAATGAAAAACTTTGCGTTTAATAAACAAAATATATTTTTGAAATGAAGACAGCGTTTGGAGTGGAGTGCAAAATAATCCGTTCCCTGAGTCACGGCCTTTACTGTTATTGAGTGTACAAAAATAAAAGCAGACGGTTTATAGTTTATAATGATGTCTTGCACTGATCTGTATGCGTAAAAATTATGTAGTATTGTGATTTGTTTCTGCGCTGTCATAAAGGAAAAAATCCATCAGAAGGCGCCGACGACTTGTCGGACAGAGGGTTAAAGAAAACGTAGCTTATTTAGTTTCACAGTTAGGCTATATTTAAATATTACACTTTTTTAATTTCATGTTGATTATGAAAAGTGAGCAGCATAAGTAAGAATCAGATGTGCATATTTCGAGGAATATGGATTTTGAGGGCTTCATTGAAATTGGTTTTCAAGAAAGTCTTTCTTTAAAATTAATTTTGTTTTGTATAAATTGTATTTTAATTTTGATCAATGTTTAATCCACTAGCTAAATAAATAAGAAGCAAACCAAGATAATCGGGAATGGATTGACGTGCGTAACTGGCATGTTTCCTCGCCTCTGAGTAAAGCTGAAACTAGCTCTTTCTGTTTTAATACATTTCTTGAATATATGTCTTCATTACAGTAGGCCTATTATAGATAGTTATGATATTTGTGGCTGCACCGGGGTCTGTCATTACTAGGTTAAGCCACTGTCCTTATTAGGAGAAAATTATGTTGTTTTGACACAAGATCTCGTTATTACAGTGGAAAAAAATATATGTTGGCCCTGTGTGGGAGCAATGAGACCATACCAGGTGACCTGTCAATGCGAAAAAACAAAATGTCCTTTTTCTAATTGCCTGAAAAATCATGCAAGCGTAAAAACTTTTGATATATGGGAGTTTTTGCGAAATTGACGCGGCTACTAGCCAAGTTTCCATTACCCTTTAAATTGTCATGAATTGAAACGCTGTCATTTCGCAATATTTTTTTATTGACTTTTAGAAAATAAAAGTTTTGCGCAAATCTGTAATGGAAACGCAGCTACTGTGGCCTCAACGCTTCGCCCTCGCCAACTCTGAGCTCGATTGCTATTTCTGAGGTAAACTACGCCCTCCTTGTTACCCTATTGACAAATAAATGTAGAAATAAATAAATGTAGAAATTAATAAATGTGGAAATAAATAAAAATAGAAATGAA
The DNA here is from genome assembly GCA_033150135.1 of Gobio occitaniae. Classification (NCBI taxonomy): domain Eukaryota; kingdom Metazoa; phylum Chordata; class Actinopteri; order Cypriniformes; family Gobionidae; genus Gobio; species Gobio occitaniae. The sequence continues at coordinate 95,991 of JARQWZ010000585.1, read as the reverse complement.
TATGTATATATTAATTAATTAATATGGAACCAAATAAATATATACATAAATAAGGAAATAAATGTATAAATAATAATTTATTTATAAAATTTCTTTGTATATTTATTTATGTATATATTTATTTTTAGTTTTGGCAGTTCTGGGATTCCATATTCATGTAGTCCCAACACAAATGGTTTATGTTAATTTAACATTTTACAAATTTAATTTCATTTAACTTAATACAACTGAGTGCAAATGACAATTCAGAAACTAAAGATTTGTGCTGTGTCAGCTTATTGTAATTAAATAAAGTAAGCCAATAGCTAGAACTTTTTTTTGAGTGCAGGAGGTTGAATCTAAATGTGTTGAAAAATGTATTATATGTATTAATTGAAGTGCTCTGTGCTTCTGTACCACAGCTACTGACGTGGAAACCAAGTATGACAGACATTTTGGAAACAGAGACAGACTTCGACTCACAACCTTTATACCAGGAGCCAGACACTGACTCAGAGGGTCTAAAGAGTACACCTGAGGCCATTAAGGAAGACGAGGGAGAGCCTGCAGTAGATGTTTTTAGACAATGTCCAGAGGTAAAAAAACTTTTTTTATCTCTATGGTAAGAAAATAGTGGGATAGGATCAGGCCACAAAAAGGATCCTCACAGTTAAGAAAACCTTGGACAGACCATGTGTATGACAGCTTTAAGGAAAAAAAATCCATGTTGTACTCTCTCATTTAAATATCAGCATGTCAAGACTCCCTGGAGCAGAAAAAAAATCTCCCATATTTACAAATGAAAGCAGTCTGCACATTCCCCTCTTGCCAAGCCAAATATGCTTCCACAATGCAAAATAATCCTGCTGCACTGGGCCAAGAGGTGAAAATGTTTGTCCAACAAACTGGGGCAATACAACACAAACTGTCAGAGAAAAAGGCTAGGCCAGCAACATACCTAAAAAGAGGAAAGATTGCAAAGGCCCTAACGCAGGGACCCAGTCAACATTTTTACAGCAAACTTAAATCAACACCAACTGAGCAACTACTAGCTGGGAACATGACTGAATGTCTCAACAAAAAAGTATTGAAAGTAATAGGTTCAGAAATGAGGAAAAAGGAATCCATTCACTCTGACATCATGATGGAAGTATACCTAATGCAGTCAATGCTCAAGGAATGTGACACAAAATACTTCAAAATACCAGGCTACATACAGCTTTTCAGTATAAATTCATGTATTGTTCATTTATACACAGAGTGTGGCATTAGCATTCTTGTGCATCATTTGGGAAGTAGGGCTCCTGTGTCTCTCTATCTTGATGCCACTGGAGGAGTTGTGTCCAAAATACCAGAACAGCCAAAGCGTGTCTTGTACTGTGCACTCGCTCTTCCAGGAAAGACTGGAGATGCACCACCTCTTCCCATTTTTGAAATGCTCTCCAATGATCACTCCATACCACCAATCACATTTTGGCTCATGCAATTTACACTGCATTTGTCAAAATACACACAAATACATATTCACCAGGTGGAGACTGACCACAGCTGGGCATTGATACAAAGTGTAATGCTTGCGTTTAACAAAGAGCACATCAGTTCTTACCTCGACAGAGCATATGAGTTCTGCATGGGAACAAAATCACAGGATGAAATGAAGTCCTATACTGTCCTGCACATTTGCTCTGCGCACGTTTTGAAAGCTGTCAGACAGGCAATCTCTAGGCAAACCAATGACAAAGGACTGAGACCAGCACCATGACTGAATCAAGACGTGTTTTCCGTGCATTATGTTTCCTGCTCACAACCCCCCAAAACACAAACCTTGTCAAAGAAAGTCTGAGTTTTTTGGAGAGTGTAATATCGAGATCCGAAGAGGATACACTGCAAGACACTACCCAATCCAAAGAATGGGAAATGTTTGAAGGTGAAGACAGAAGACAAGCAAAAACCATCATTGGCAGATCACCATTCTCTGCTTGTTTTCACCAGATAATGAAAGAGGTGAAGGAAGAAGTGGCAGCAGAGACATGGTTGGCAATAGAGGACAACGCATACTTTTGTCCAGGCATCCTCACTTCCTTTTTGATACATACCTTGGCATTTTTTCTCTTTGGAGTGGCTTGCTTTTGGGAGACCTGACTAGGTATGAATCACATGAACAGAGTTTGGTGACAACAAAGAAAATGGCAAAAACAAGAGATACCAACTGTCACATCGAAAGGTGGTTTGGAATAGTCAAACATTCCATAATGCAAAAAGATAGAAAAGTCAGACCAGGAACCTTCATAAGAAGAATGCATCAGTCACTTCAAGCACGATATACAGAGCATATAATTCAACATAAGCTTCCTCAAAAGCTGTTGCTCCAACCTGAGCCACCAATAACTCTTGATCACTCTAAAGAAACGTGGATGAAGAGGAAGGAAGAATGTCTCCCAGCCACTAAATCCAAATTCTTTTCTGTTCCACAAAACATGCCTGTTCCCCAGAAAAAGAAAAGGATCCACAAGGATGTGACAAAGAGCCAAAAAAGTTCAAGTCCTGAACCAATTCCCTTTCCTCCAGAGGCAGTCCCTGTAGAGGTAGAGGTAATTAACTTTTTTAATTAGCACTTTTTTTTCACTTTGGTACCTTAACAAGTTGTACATTTTCAAAACTCTTAGTACAAAAATCCAAATTGATCACACTTTTAATACAGCTAGTCATACTTTCAAAACCTGATCTCATGCTTTCATTCAGTTACACGTATTTTCAGTCCACATAATCATTGTTTCAAACACAAGATTATTGTAATATGTAATGAGAACATTTAGTTTAATAACCAAAACATAACAGTGTGATCTTTCAGTTTAGTTATTTTAGCCATCACTTAATTCAACAGCAAACAATGCAAGATACATGTTTCAAATCACCCTCGTTGCTGAATTATCTACAGTAACACATGTACATGTACACCTTACTTGTGAAAATAGTACCAAAAAAACTGTAATACTAAGATTTTTTTTTAATGTCACCTTACTAATAGTACCAAAGTGAATAAAAAAACACCTGTAGTACAAAAAATAAAACTATTTACTTATTCAGGAAAGCTATTATTTACCGAAGTTCATATCATTCACAGATTGACAGACTATGGAGAAAGCCGTCCTCTGAGAATTTTGTAGCTATTGTGAAGTCTGACAATCTGGAGTTCATGTTACACCACAAGGAATTCCTAACACTGAGGCCACATGAATGGTTATATGGAGAGGTACACATATCATAACAGAAATATTCAGTAAATACAAAATTGTACAAGTAAATATTTTTGCATTTAAGAAAATGCCAAATACTAAATGTTTTTCTCAATGTAATTGAAATAAATGGAATAATTGCAATGCTTTATCACTTTCTTTTAGACGATTGAGTGCTATCTAAGAGCTTTACTCAATGCAAAGCGTGCAAATGTGTACCAGCTAAGCCATTACACTACAGGTGTAATTTTAAATGGCACAAGGGAGCAGGTGGCACGGCAAGGACTGAGTACTACTACAGCAACTACTTATGATTCTGCATTTTTATACGTACATATATTTTACAGTCCACAGATATGATCATTTACATTTCTGATATACAGCTCAACTTTGACCAATATGATGGTGTCATCTCATTTGTAAATGTCAACGAAAACCACTGGAAGTTTGTGGTAAGTAAAATGATTGCAAATAATACTATTGTGTGGTATGAGCTATTAAAGATAAACATGGATACACCCATATATAGTTTATTTTTGTATTGTTTTTTTTTTTGTTTTTTCTATTTAGTATCTACATGCGATAACTAGAACCATTTTCGTGGTTGACCCTCAATGGGGTACTAATGAGATGGAAGAATCCACAAAAGCATGCAGAAAATTTGAGTATGTTTGCTTATTTAAAAAACCTGTAACCATTTTAGCTCTAGAATAGTAATATTGGTATATTAGCATAGTTGACCACCACAACCCCACATACTGTATTTTTCCTACAACAGGGAATATTTCAAGATGAGAAGGAACCAGTATGGAAGAGAAGACTGGGTGGACACTATATGAAAGCCTGCCACAATCCACCATTCATATCAGGAGGATGCTTTCAGCTGTGGTGTCTATGTGATGCTGGTAAGTGGTTTCCATTAACATTGTTGCCACCTTTTCCCATATGAGACTATTAATGTTCACCACTCTCCTTCTAGATGGCCAAGCAGGTGGTGGAAGACTTTCCGAAAATTCCTGAGAGCATCTATATAACTCCCGGCAAGGAGATGATGCGCCACACCAGGAGAAATGTGGCCAAAATAATTTTGCAGGCATCAGGTATTTGTAAACTATTTTGAAAGAACAGTTTATTTCCAGAGACAGAGTGATGACGAATAATTATCTACATTATCATAATTGCAGTGTCAAGAGAGGAGTATTGCTCTGTATGTGGAGAAAAAGACAGAAAGGAGGACAAAAACGACAACACAGAGGAGGACTGCATCTGGGTATTCACTATGCCATTCTTGCTTGCTGACTATTTGTTACAAGTGAAAACATGAGTTTTCAGAAATAATTTAGATAATTCCTACAGTTTCTAAAAAAATCAAACAACGTGTCATATTTTCCTTCCAGATTCAATGTGAATTATGTCTGAGGTGGTTTCACGTTAAGTGTCTCAACATTAATCTGCCACCAGAAGATCAACCATGGATTTGTGAATTGTGTTCCTAAGATTCAGTTACAGGATCGTATGTGTGTGTAAATTGTAAGACACATTGCTTATTTGATATGTTAAACAAATACTTTTGTTGTATTCTCTTTGTTTAATATTGTTTTCTACTGCTGGTGTTTTATTTTAATAAATTTGTAAAAGAAACACTTAATTGTGACATTTGATATTTTATTTAATATATACAAAATGCTTAAAAGACCTAAAATTTATCTTTCCTCATTAGGTTGCAAAATTCTAAAAATATTAGTTTATCTGGCCAGGGAAACTGTTTTATACAGCACAATGCATGTGGACTGCATCAACAGTGCACTTTGAAGAAGTTTTGGAGCGGTTTCTTCCACCATAAGATTTTTTTTTAGATGTAGGCTATACATAGCTGAATTTCAGTCAATTAAATGCAATAAATACGCCAATCCTGTTCTTTGGAGGGTGCTTAATAACATAAGTGGTTTGGGGTTAACTTGGGAAACCACTTAAAGGTAATTCACGAGTTTGTGTGCCCATATAATCTTGGTAAAAGTGATAAACGTATTTGGCTTGCTGTCTGCTATAGAGGGGCTCGGAGAGGATGCACTGCATGAAAAGTGGGGTTTTCGTCAGTATGTGGCACTGTAGATTGCCGTGAAACTTCAGGTTTACGACTGTGCACGGCAATTTGCAGGCAACACCGAAAACTGCCATAAATTGTCGGAAATTGACGTGGGCCTTGCTTGGCAGTTGTCCCCCCATGACCCCCCCCTCCCCTTAATTCTAGGGGAGGCTTTATCATGTAAATGAACATGCTGTGAGCTACACAAATGCAAATCAGAGTAGCAGCAGGGGGAGTTTTATCTAGGTTCTGAATTTATTAAACTAAAACATTTTAAGTTAAATGTACTCGTTTTAGTTCACATTACTACATTTTTAGGGCAACCAGTTTGCTCCAATTTTTTAAGTAGATTCAACTTGTCCGGGCTAACAGAGTAGATTAATTACTCTGTATGTCATTAGCAATAACCAATGTTATGTAAAAAAAAATGCACACAAAATAAAAAGTTACGGTGTTATGCCTATATGTAATTGAAGCACTTTTGCCACACCCATTAACTTAAATAAAGTGAAAATAAATATAATATGTTTTTCTGGAGCTGGTGGTCTGAAACCTCAATGAGGTTGAAGAATATAGGGATAAATTAAGCCCCTCTGTGGACTGATTTCCGGACTCTTGTGATTCTCTATCTCTCTCTCACACACACACACACACACACACACACAATCACACGCAGTCACACGCAGTCACGTGCAGGGGGGGGGGGGGGGGGGGCTTTGGGTGCTCGAGCCCCTGCCCTTTTTCAAAATTAATCAAAAGTGCCCCTCTCAGACAAATATCAATGATAATATTGTGGTCAATAAAACTAAATAAATGTGATTATAATAACTTGACTATGTATTTCTTATGTTCATAAAAGCCTGCATTTATTTGATAAAAAACAGCAATATTGTGAAATATTACTCAAATAATGGTTTTCTATTTTAAAATAATTTAAAATATAATTTTTTCCTGTGATCACAGCTGGATTTTCAGCATCATTCCTCCACTCTTCAGTGTCACATGATCATTCAGAAATCATTCTAATATGAGGATTTAATGTCAATGATGGAAACTGTGATACTCTTTTCAAGATTCTTTGATTAATAAAAAGTTAAAAAGAACATAATGTAATAATATTTCATAATATTAGGATACTGTTTTTTTCTGTATTTTTGATTAAATAAATGCAGGCTTGATGAGCATAAGGATATATATATATATATTGCCCCTTTTTTACATTTGAGCCTCTGCCCCTGAATGTAGATCACCCAAAAATGAAAATAATTTTTTATTTACCATAATTGACCCACCTTCAAGGCATCCTAAGTGTATATTACATTCTTCTTTCAACCAAACCCAATCAGAGTTATATGAAAAAAAATATCCTGGCTCTTCCAAGCTTTAGAATTGGAGTGAATAGTGAACCTGATTTTAAAAGCCAATAAAGTCCTAGTGATAATGAGCCAGTATTTGGAGTCAAAGGGCCATCTCCTTTAATGAAGCTTAGTCATTTCCTAGTGATAAATGGTTTCATTCCTGAATATCAACACAACGTGTTGCACAACGTCACTCAGCAACTGTCCACATTGTGGTTTGATACAGCAAACAGTGAAGCCCCCGGGTACATTGGCAAACAGACGGAAGAGGTTGATATGCGACTTTTAAAAAATAAAACCTCCTGTTGAGATAACTAGGACACCAAGATCAGTGAATGAAAGGAAGTTCTGGAAAGCTTCAGAATGGCGAGCCTTTCTCCTATTCTATGCTCTCCCTGTACAGAAAGGCATACTCCCTGCCAGATTTTTGGTTTGGTTTGATTTGTTTCTATTGGTGTTTGGCATATATTCATTACTCCAGGATAAAATCAAGACTAGAAGCATATTGTTGTCAGAACTGGCAAAATTTCAAAGAATATATGGGAAAGACCACATGACTTTTAACAAACACTTGCTCACACATATCGCACAAAGTGTGAAACAGTGGGGACCATTATGGGCTACGTCAGACTTTCCATTTGAATCCAATATGGGTACTCTATTAAAGTATTTTAATGGAACACAGAATGTCCCTTCACAAATAGTTAGAAAATGTATGTTGTGGAAAGAATTGCCATAAAGGGCTAAACATACGAGTGCAAAGGTCCTGTCATTTGTTAAAGAACTTTATTTTAATAAGCGAAGAACAGATAAATGTGAAAAATGTAATGATAGTGTGCAGGTTTTTGGGCGTCCCCCATTTCAGGAAAACATCACAACTTCATCCAGGCTTGCGATTTCTAAGTTATGTGGAAATCGAAGTAACTGCTTCTGGACTTACTGCCATTTCTTGGTTAATGGAGTTCTCTCACACTCAAAAATATGATAGACTGAAAAAAAGATATAACAGTGCTGCATACTTGAAAGATGGTACATTCTGTTTAATTAATGACTTAGACATGTTTAAACAAATGTGTGCCCATCAAAGCCCTGCATATTGTGCATGTACCAAACATTGCTTTGCTTTAGTTGAGGTACTTGTAAAATCTAGCAGGCCTTTATGTAAAGGTTCACAAATAAATGTAGAGAGTACTTTTGTACATGAGGTTAGGAAGAATGGAAAGATCAGTGCCATCTGGCCTGATATGATAAAAAATGAAATGTGTTTTTGTTGAAACAGTTGACAATTTGTACATTGCACCTTTGCCAAATCCATTTGAAAGAGACTAAAAAAGCAGCCATTAGTCATATTATACATAGTACTATAGTGTTCTATTGCCAATAATTTATGTTTCATAAAAAGGCTTGCTTCTTTTTCTATTTGGCTTGATGATTTGTAATGAGATTTAAAATTGTATCTGCTTGTATAGCTATCTATATTATTATAGAAGCCAGTATGAGTAAATTCTGTTACAATAATCTTACACCTTGGAAGAATTGTGTGGGTTAGTATCACTGTCAATTTCCTGTTCAGTTACATGTTTATTTTATTTACTCTATGCTATTCAACCTGAAAGCTTGTTACTATATAAACGTTAGATGTTAGTCTATAAGACAGTGTGTAATATTATGTTAAAAAGTATTAAGTAATAAAGTAATAAGTATAAAAGTATTAAGCTACTCAATCAAAATAGTAAACACAAGTACAAGCCAAGAATACTTAGAATACTTATATACTTAATAAAAATATACTTAGACTTGTCTGTCAGTATAAGTCATGTATACTTAAGTGCATTTGAAGTATATTTCTGAGAAGTACATCTGAGTAGTACATACAAAGTAGACTGGAAGTAAACTTTCTTATTTTTAGTTTAAAAGAAGTATACTAATAGCACTCTTGAATAAACTTATTTTTCGTAAGGGTAGTCATACGAAGCTACCCTTCATAAACCTTTTGTGTCCAACAAAAGACAACGATAACATGTTTTTACTCGCTTCAAGTTTAATCAGTCAAAGCGTTTCTATCTTCTTTTTAATCAGAAAGGGGTCAACAAACCGAATTAGTGCTGAATGTTAATTAATATAATTTTTAATATGACCACAGCTTGAAGCCACAAATTATAGATTTTCTATGAAAAGTGGACAAACAATGGACAACATGGAGCAAATCTTCATATCTATTTAAATAACCGTACAGTAGTGAGTGTTGTTTGTGTAGATGCAAAATATACACACGGACCAATTAAGAAATACATGGATAAAAGTGCAATATTACCCAATGATGTTTGGTCTTTTTGTACAATGCACAATGTCTAGTTCAATCTGATATCATAAAAGTGAATTATGCATAGGAAAAACCTTGAAGACATTGTTCTAAACATGAACTTTAAGCTCTGCAAATGAAGCTCATGCCATACAGTGGCCACCTCTGACAGCATCAGCCGATCAAAACACTGGATCCTTCCCAGGAGAGATTCAAAGGCTCTCTCTAAGAGTTGTTCCAGTTTCTGGGTTGCTGCAGTTTCCCGTTCTGGGTTCCAGCTCCAGTTCCTGGTCCCAGTCCCAAGAGTTTCCAGTTCCAAGATGCACTAAGCTGAAGGAACAAGCTGCATCTCTCTCCCTCTTGAAAGAGAGAAGTTCTGCAAGAAGAGAATTTGGGAAGTTTGGAAATGGCAACAGGATCAATGACCATAAGCTCAGCATGTCCCCATTTCCCAGATCTTCTGCACTGCGTGTTCCAGACTGCCTGGATTTGCACTGACTTCAGATGCTATAAGCGAACTTAAACTTCAAGGCTCCTTCATCTGCGTGTTCCAGAATAAGGACCTTCTCTGTGCTTCAGGAGTTCAATGTTCAATGCTGTGAAACTGAATCCGACTCCTTTCATCCCACTGCTCTGCAAGTGGAAGACGTCATATATGGTTATCTAGTCAAGTCAGGCCACCTTTATTTATACAGTGCTTTTTACAAAGTTTAGTGCTTGTTTCAAAGCAGCTTTACAGTGGTAACAGGAAAATAATGCAACACAATTTGATTTAGCTGTACAGTCGCTCTGGAGAATACAGTGATGTCATCAGCTCAGTTCAGATCTCATTGGCAAGGAACACAAACTCCATCAGGAGACAAAAACCTTGGGAGAAGCCAGGCTCAGTCGCTCAGTTCTCCTCTGGCCAACGAACAAACGGTGTGTGATTATGATTCAGGCAACACTACAGGTCAGAGGTCAGATTTGATCGGAACATTCAGAATATTTATCCAGTTTCATCTGATTGAAGATCGGAGTCCTCACGCCGGAGACGGGCTTGCTCCAGCAGCTGGAGTTTGTTTATTAAGCGAGCAGGGCAACCACCGTAGAGCATCACAATAATCTAGCCTCGAGCTCATGGACTAACTGCTCCGCACTTTGCATTGAGAGCATGCGTCATAGTTTGGATATATTTTTAAGATGGAAGAAAGCGGTTTTACAGATGTTAGAAACGTGTCTTTCAAATGAGAGATTGGTATCAAAGAGCACACCCAGGTTCCTCAGTGACCACGAGGACTGGACAGACTGGACATTTCTAGTCATCCAATTCTTTATATAGGCTATGCATTCCGTTAATCTTGTGAATTGGTACATTTTAAAGAAATATCTAATGTCTACTCTAACTTGCATTAGATTTTGCATAACTGATGTCATTTAATAACAAATAATCTCTCAATTTATTTGCTGAATTCAGAATAAGGTTTAGTTTATTACCTCCAGAGGAACTACTGTTTATCTTTCCATAAGATAACTTGTAACTCCCATAGTAACATCAACTAAGTCTCTTGTTTTCGCCAATCTTTGTGCACTTTATCCATTCAGGAGTTGTTGGTTAATCTCGTCTATCCTTTTGTTAATAAAATCCTTTTATTACACTTGTGTGAATAATACAGTAAGAGGCTCTACAAGTTAACAATATCTTATAAATCCTTCAGATTGGTCTAATGATAAAACTACCTACAATTTATAATTGTAATTCAGTCAACAATCTCCCATGATTGTTATTTATGGTCACGGTGAAATTCCTTGAATGGTGTCCTGTAATAGAGGAAGGAATCCTTTGACACTCTCACACTCTCCTTAGGTGACGTCTGACCAAAAACTCAATATTAACATTAATACACAAGACCATACGTCACTACAATCTTCATCAGGTCTTGAGGATCTGCTGTGACTGACGTTTTTCTCCTTCTTCCTCATCTTTCTCTCTGTTAGATTCATGGTACGGGTCCGGATCGGGGAGGAGGAGTTCCCGCAGGGCGCGGGACTCAGTAAGAGGGCGGAGAGGGAGGCAGCGGCCCGAGCGGCTCTGGAGGAGCTGAAGAAGAGAGGGCCACTGCCACAGACGGTGAGAGAAGCACTGACACCACAGAATTGTTGATTCAAACCTCTTTCAGCAGCTGTCGGGGACGAGTAGAGCGCAGTCTGGACGGTTTAAAGTTGCAGATGTCCTGATCACAGCACGCACATGACGATGGACAGATATCATAGTCCCATATTCCATTTCAATTGAGTTGGTGATATTTATAAAGAGAGTCCTCTCCCACCACAGGTGTAATCCACGTTTTGAGAGTTGGGTCACTCTCCCACTCTTTATTCTTTATATTAAAAGTACATGCAGACTATTTTTCCCATGCATTTTGTCTTTAAGGATTTCTTAAATACTGTGCAAAAATCTCGTCTCTTTGTCGTGAGCGAAGTGTCTCGTGTCCCCTTGTAGCGACCCATATGGATTTCTGTAGGAGCCCCTTCAGCCCTGTTTAATACAGAACTAGAGTCAGATGTTCACTGACCACAAGCTTTAATTCCCATCCGCTTCATTTTGTGTGTCACATGATCTGATCGAGAGTTTCTCTCTGTCCTAGAGACCAATCAGAGCACAGGCAGGGCTGCCGACTCGGCCCCTCTACAGCCTGCAAATGTTTGCGTGCGCTCGTGGGGAGGAGCTCACTTTTCATTCCTGGAGGAAACGACTTCACCATGACAACAGCACCCAACAAAAAGACGTTTCCATACTTTCGGGTCAATATGTACGTTTATTTCTTAATTATTTTAATTACATTTAATTTTCATGGTATCCAAAAGGCAAAAAAAAGAATGTGGCAGCAGGTAAAAATGAAAAACAAAAACATAATTCAATCAGGTAAAGCTTTAAGCATAAAATGTTCATGGTTGTAGGTTTAAATTACTTTACAAACATTTGACATACTAAATAAATATCATTCAGTGTCCAATGTGCAGCAGCTTTTCCCACATAGACCCTTTTCACAGTGATGACGTGTTTTAATGGTCATCAATATCGTAAATCCTGCAACGTTTTTTTGTATTTTTTTTAATGTATGTACATTTATAACACTAATACTTTGTATTATATTACTTTTGCATAAAATTACAAAAAACAAGTTACCGCTGCTGTGAGAGTGTTTCTAATACAGTTTCTATGGGAGTGATGGTGGTAAGTGGTAAGTTGGATTAATCAACAAACACGGTAAGTCATGTCTTCTCCTGTCATTATCACCTGCAGTGCATGTCGCATGTTCAGTATAGGCTTCTCCGCTGGTGAACAGGGCTTCACATGTGATAAATGTAAGGAGATAGTTAGGCTGACGGAGAAGATTTCAGAATTAGAAACACGCATCCATACTTTATCTGAGAGTAGTGAGGATGTAACAGCTTTAGACACTGATTTGGATGCGAATAGCTTAGTGAACTTTGTACATTCTTCGGTTCCGGCTGCAGGGCCCTCGCAGCAGGGAAACTGGGTAACAGTGAGGCAGCATAGTCGCAGACCAAAGAACCACTTTTCCATTCCGGTTAGAACATCAAACAGGTTCTCCCCTCTCAGTGAAGCACCCACTGAGTATCCTGTTGAAAGTGCCCTAGTCATTGGCAATTCTATTACACGGAACGTGAAAATAGAGACACCAGCCACTATAGTCACTTGTTTACCGGGAGCCAGAGCGCCTGACATCAAAGCAAATTTAAAAGTGCTGGCTAAAGCTAATCGTAAATTCTCTAAGATTATTATTCACGTCGGCACTAATGATGTTCGACTTCGCCAGTCGGAGATCACCAAAATTAACATTAAAGAGGTGTGTGAACTCGCTAGTACGATGTCAGAGGCTGTTTATTGCTCTGGACCGCTCCCTGTAAAAAGGAGTGATGAGATAGTTAGCAGACTATCATCACTCAATGGCTGGTTGTCTAAGTGGTGTCTGCAAAATAACATAGGGTTCATAGACAATTGGAAAAGTTTTTGGGGCAGACCTGACCTGTTGAAGAAGGATGGCATCCATCCCTCCTGGGGTGGTGCCGCTGTTCTCTCTAGTAATTTGGCACATAGTCTTAGAACTAAACCTTGACTGACTAGGGCCCAGGTCAGGAAGCAGACAAACTGGCTAAACCGACCGTCTGCTAGCTGTCTCACGTCACCGGAGTCAGATAAATCCCAGCACATAGAGACTCTTTCACCGAGATATTATCATATAGAGACTGTGTCTGTTCCCCGAATTAGTAAATACAAAAAAAACATCAAAACCATTCAACAGTAAAAATTTAATTGATGTCCAACAAATAAACAAAAGATATAATACAGATGAACAATTGATAAAGCTTGGGTTTGCTGAATATTAGATCCCTTTCCCCAAAAGCGCTTATTGTTAATGATATTATTACAGATAATAATCTAGATGTGCTCTGTTTGACAGAAACCTGGCTAAAACCTGACGACTACGTTACCTTAAATCCACCCCCCGAGATTATTGTTATAAACATGAGCCGCGTCTGAAAGGTAAAGGGGGAGGGGTTGCTCTAATTTATAATAATATCTTCAGTATTACTCAGAAGTCTAGTTTCAAATATAATTCCTTCGAAGTTTTGGTGCTTTATGTAACGCTATGTAGTGTACATGATAAAACCTGTTCAACATTTGTGTTAGCTACTCTATACAGGCCACCAGGGCATAATACAGACTTTATCAAAGAATTTGCTCATTTTCTATCAGAGTTAGTACTGGCCGTAGATAAAGTACTAATTGTTGGTGATTTTAATATCCATGTAGACAACGGAAAAGACGTATTGTGATTAGCATTTAAAGACACACTAAACTCTATTGGAGTTAGGCAACACGTGTCAGGAGGCACTCATCGCCATAATCATACTTTAGACCTAATATTGTCACATGGAATAAATGTTGATACAGTTGAAATTCTGCAACAGAGCGATGACATCTCAGATCATTACCTAGTATCATGTATACTTAATTTAGCTAAGGTTGCAAAGCCGCCCCCTCGCTTCAAAAATGGCAGGACAATCACTGCCGCTACTAAAGATTGTTTTTTAAATAATCTTCCTCATCAGTATCATCTGCTCAGCATCCCAGATAGCTTAGAAGAACTCGATGTTGCAACAGAAACTATTGACTCTCTCTTTTCCAGTACTTTAGACACAGTTGCTCCTCTGCGCTTAAAGAAGTCAAGTCAAGTCAAGTCAACTTTATTTATATAGCGCTTTTAACAATGTAGATTGTTTCAAAGCAGCTTTACTTGAAAAGGCAGTGTCTTCAAAATTATGTTCCTTTTTAGAAAGAAATGGAATCTGTGAGGATTTCCAGTCAGGATTTAGACTGTATCATAGCACTGAGACTGCTCTCATCAGAGATACAAATGATTTACTCTTATCATCCGATCGTGGCTGTATCTCTCTATTAGTGTTTCTCCATCTTAGCGCTGCATTTGATACTATCGACCACAACATTCTTTGAATAGACTCGAAAATTATGTAGGTATTAGTGGAATTGCTTTATCATGGTTTAAATCATACCTATGCGACCGTTATCAGTTTGTAGCAGTAAATGAAGAGATGTCACACCGATCGCAAGTTCAGTATGGAGTACCACAAGGCTCAGTGCTAGGACCGCTGCTCTTCACTCTGTACATGCTACCGCTGGGAGATATCATTAGGAAGCATGGCGTTAGTTTTCATTGTTATGCTGACGATACTCAGCTCTATATTTCTTCACGCCCTGAAGAAACTTACCAATTCACAAGATTAACGGAATGCATAGCTGATATAAAACATTGGATGACCGGTAATTTCCTGCAACTCAATTCAGAAAAAAATGAATTTTTAATAATTGGACAAAAAAGCTCCACAAGTAGTAACCTAGAATACTGTCTAACACTTGATGGCTGTTCTGTCAAGTCCTCGTCGTCAGTGAGGAACCTGGGTGTGCTCTTTGATACCAATCTTTCGTTTGAAAGCCACGTTTCTAGCATCTGTAAAACTGCATTCTACCATCTTAAAAATATATCTAAATTACGGCACATGCTCTCAATGCAAAATGCTGAACAGTTAGTTCATGCGTTCATGACCTCAAGGCTAGATTATTTTAATGCTCTACTGGGTGGTTGCCCTGCTCGCTTAATAAATAAACTCCAGCTGGTCCAAAACGCAGCAGCTCGAGTTCTTACTAGAACCAGGAAGTATGACCATATTAGCCCAGTTCTGTCAACACTACACTGGCTGCCTATTAAACATCGCATACATTTTAAAATCTTACTTATTACTTACAAAGCACTAAATGGTTTAGCTCCCCAATACTTGAGCAAGCTCTTAACACATTATACTCCATCACGTCTACTGCGGTCTCTAAACTCTGGCCAGTTGATAATACAGAGAATATCCAAATCAACTGCAGGCGGTCGATCCTTTTCCTATTTAGCTCCGAAACTCTGGAACAGTCTTCCTAACATTGTTCGGGATGCAGACACACTCTGTCAGTTTAAATCTAGACTAAAAACACATCTCTTTACTGTGGCATACACATAAAACACTTTTTCAATGAAATGATTGTTAGGGTGCATTAACTAGGTCAGCCGGAACCGGGAACACTTCCCATAACACCTGATGTACTCTTTACATCATCAGAAGCATGGCATCTAAGCTAATGATAGTCTCTCTGTTTTATCCCGAGGTTTACTGCAGTCAGCCGGATCCGGGACGGATCCAGTTCAGATGGTGGACCTGCGCCCAGAGAAGACCAACACAGGACCCCAAAGTGTCTCCAGAGACCGTGATTAGACTCCCCCTGCAACTGCCTCATCGACACGGCATCCCAATAAACCCGTCTCCGGCATGTTGACTCCTATTGTTCAAATATTACAATCAGGGCTTAAAAACGGAAAAAAATATCAATCGGTTCACTCCGAGCAGAATCGATATTATAGCGTTTTCGTTTTTGCATTCCTCAATAAACATTACTGTTCCGAAAACGGTTTGATTTGAAAAAATACCGGTTAATAACGTTATTTTAATTTAGCCTATACAAATATGTATAAATAGACTTATTTTTCACTCAATAATAATAATACGAATGGTAATTAAACTTGAATATTTATTTCATAACATTTTTAAAACCACAACAGAAATACATGCATTAATTACAAAGCATAAACAGCGGACCTGTTTTAATGGAGCGTTAGACAATCGAAAGTGGCCCTATTATGCCTAATTCTTTTCAGAAGAGTGATAACATTCTTTGTACATAACTTTTTTTCAACACGACTTGTTTTAAAAATTGCATGAATAAAAAATAAATAAACTGGATAACCATTGCTCTTTTAATGCACCTTCAACTGCTAATTTCAAAGCAAACACTGCGCAACACAGCATCACATAATCAAATTCAGTCAGCTAATAAAGCTTGATCATTTAATGCAATATAACATACCATTTAATACGAAGCATCAACCGTCTATATAGAAAACATTGACCTGTCCTGTATTGGCAATCTGAAAGACTATAGAACAAATGTTTGATAGATGCTAGTAACCAACTTGGATAGGCTTAAACGGAATCCATAAACTATAGCCTAAATCAGTCTATTTGAGCTTAAAGTCCGTACTACTTATTTAAACGTCGAAAAGAATGTCCTCCAATACCTGCGCTTTCATTGTAGACCTCAGCGGGGAAAGAAATGAACTTGAGGCATGAAAATGCGCGCTCTACACTGACTTGCGTTACCGGTAGATTCACAGATGACTGGTGCGCGGGCATTTCACTCACGCTTGATCCGTCAATGTCACATGCTTTACTACTCAATTCATGATTGGTCACTGCCAAATTAAAATATTAAAAGAACGATAAAATAACGTTATTAACCGGTTTATGGCCGTTTCAAATTAACGTTTCTGTTCAGAACGATTCAAATTGATTTTGATTTCGTTTCCGGTTTTCGTTTTCGTTCCTTGAACCGGTTCAGAGCCCTGTTTATTTCATAACATTTTTAAAACCACAACAGAAATACATGCATTAATTACAAAGCATAGCAGACCTGTTTTAATGGAGCGTTAGACAATCGAAAGTGGTCCTCTTATGCCTAATTCTTTTCAGAAGAGTGATAACATTCTTTGTACATAACTTTTTTTCAACACGACTTGTTTTAAAAATTGCATGAATAAAGAATAAATAAACTGGATAACCATTGCTCTTTTAATGCACCGTCAACTGCTAATTTCAAAGCAAACACTGCGCAACACGTCCTTGCATCACATAATCAAATTCAGTCAGCTAATAAAGCTCGATCATTTAATGCAATATAACATACCATTTAATACGAAGCATCAACCGTCTATATAGAAAACATTCACCTGTCCTGTATTGGCAATCTGAAAGACTATAGGAGAAATTTTTGATAGCCTACTTGGATAGGCTTAAACGGAATCCATAAAATAGCCTAAATCAGTCTATTTGAGCTTAAAGCCCGTACTGCTTATTTAAACGTTCGAAAAGAATGTCCTCCAATACCTGCGCTTTCATTGTAGACCTCAGCGGGGAAAGAAATGAACTTGAGGCATGAAAATGCGCGCTCATACTGACTTGCGCACCGGTAGATTCATAGATGATGGTGCGTGGGCATTTCACTCACGGTTGATCCGTCAAGGTCACATGCTGTACTACTCTATTCATTATTGGTCACTGCCAAATTAAAATATTAAAAGAACGATAAAATAACGTTATTAACCGGTTAATGGTCATTTCAAATGAACGTTTCTGTTCAGAACGATTCATATTGATTTTGATTTCGTTTTCGTTTTTGTTCCTCTTAAAATTTCGTTCGTTTCCGGTTTTCGTTTTCGTTCCTTGAACCGGTTCAGAGCCCTGATTACAATTAAATAATACTTAATATCGATATGTCATCCTCAATAAACCCGTCTCCAGCTTGCCTCCGATCATTCGAATATTGCACTTTAATAATTATTTAATCAACATCATCCTCAATAAACCCGTCTCCAGCATGTTGCCTCCGGTCCCTCGAATATTCCGATCTATTATGACCTCTGACCTGTAAAGCTGCCAGAATAATAATAATAATAATCATACGCTGTTTGTTAATTGGTCAGAGGAGAACTGGCACCCCAACTGAGCCTGGTTTCTCCCAAGGTTTATTTTTCTCCATTAGGTCACCTAATGGGGTTTTGGTTTCCTTGCCACTGTTGCCTCTGGCTTGGCGTGCTCAGTTGGGGACACTAAATTTTTCAACTAAACATCGAAATAAATCTAATTAATAAACTAAATTAACCATATAAACTAAATTACTGGTCTAATTATTGATCTAAAGCCCACACTGTCACTGTATGATAATTGAAATGAACTGATGACATCAGCGTTTTCTCCAGAATGGCTATACAGCTGAATAAAATTATGCTGCATTATTTTCCTGTTTAACACTGTAAAGCTGCTTTGAAACAATCTACATTGTTAAAAGTGCTATATAAATAAAGTTGACTTGACTTGATGGTGAAAATTAACATCTTTCTCTCTTTTCAGGTCCGTCATCAATCTCACTCTATTTTTTCCCTCTTTTTTAAAGTTGTGAAATCACTATTGTGGAGTTTTTCTTTTGCTACTTGAGCAAATGGGGACACAAAAATATATATTTTATGTATTCTTTCATTCACCGCTATAAAAGTTAACCCAACTATGACGACTTCAGCTTCTGAAATCCAGAAATGTATAAAGGGTCTGTGCTCTTTCCACATAATGAAAAGTTCTCTAATCCCACCTGTTACATTTTTTTAATTAATGACATTAAAATTTGACTTCTACTCAGGCCAGCCAAACACCAGCACCACCGACAGATAAAGAGGAGGAAATAAAGATGACCATAAAAATTGTAAATAAATGTATTTAACAGCTGTGGTGGTGGTTATGGCATATATCTCGGACAACCATCTGGCAGCATCCTTCCATCCCATACAGTAATCCGTTTTCAGAAAGTGTGATGATGGGAATATGAGTGTCATCAATGCGTCCAACCACTGGAAATCCTAAAGGAAATTCTAATTATTAGGTTACTTCTAGAGGTTTATCAAGTGAACGTCAGGATCCTGTATAAAAGCACATGCCATTTTTGTCACTTTGACAGTGTCCTCATGATGAAAACATAAGCAATGAATGAATGTACCCCCACTGCAAAAATTATTTTCTTACTATGTATTTTTGTCAAGTGGCAGATAATTTAATTTGTTTTAAGTAAACTTCGCTTACTTTAGATTTAGATTAAATTTATAATTTTTTTTAAAATTTGTACTTGAAATATGACCAAAATACTCAGTAAGAAAAGCATTTGTGGCGTTTGAATGAATGAATTATTTCAACACAGCTGGCGCTTTAAAAAGGGGGAGGAGACTGAAAGAAACGCTGAATTTACCAAAGAAAACCTGCTCCTGACCAGGTTAGGTTCACAGAGTAAGTTACCCTGGTAACTGACTCTGAGTATAAGTTACCCCTCTTTCAGAAATGGGCTTGACTTACCCTGCTTTCTCGGGTTTGACATACCTCCCATTCTGAAACAGAACAGAAGTTTCCCTCATTTCAGAGTTAACATACTCAGAGTTTTCACTTAACCTCCTTTCTGAAACGGGCCCCAGCTCATTTACTCTCTCTCTCTCTCTCTGAAGCCAATAAATCAATCAGTAAAAAATACATGAATACATTTTATAATCAAGACATAATAATACTAACAATAATAATAAAAAGCTTTGTACACATTCAGACAAGATAAGAATATTTCTGACTTTTGTTTTGTCCACTGGCTGTTTACTTCAGTTTACTTTTAGGACAACCATGTCTGACTCCTCGTTTTGGGTAGAAAAATTCTCTCTCTCTCAGTTTTCAGGTTAAAGTCAGTGAAACTGGGAATTTTCGTAGGCTGTGTTCAGACTGCTAGCTAAAGACTGGACAGTGAAAAACACACAACATCAGATGTATTTAATATACGGTTGAAGTGTGTTTGAAAGAGCAGCGCTTCAAACCCTTCAGGGGCTTAAAAACTTTCCGTTCAACAGTCTCCTTTACCATAGCCGTTTGGCACCACCGTGACCAACATTTGAGGGAATTCACCAGGCAAATAAGAAAGCGGTTCAATATCGTGGCCACACAAGTTCTCCCTTCAATGACTGAACTGCAGCATTTGTTATTAATGTAGACACAAATGCCACCTCCTTGACTTTCACCTGGAATAAGTCAAGTCAAAAGAGGAATAAACATCCATACACCAAATTAAATGTTGTTTTGACTTCATCTGTCACACTCCAGCACAGTAGATGTAGATGTAATACTGATCCTAATAATTGGATTGTTTGTGAACCTTAAATTAAAACAGAATATCGTTTAACAAATATAATTTATTTTCGACTGTTCAAACAGCAGTGGATTTTGCTCTGACATGTATGATCGGTTTTCCCATTTCAATTAATTGTTGTATTTTTTCCCATATGTGACTAAATAATCCAGTAAACATCTCCAAAACCAGCACAAATCCTAAGATCTGCCCTTATCTTTGAACTCAGGAGCGCTGCCCAATGGTTAGAAATATCTGGGATATCCAAGCTCAATCAAGGTCCAGACCTCTCTATGAAGCACGATGGAGTTTAATATCCATGTTCAGATAATAGTTATGTTAAGAAATAATCACACTGAGACTTTAAGTGAGGTAGAAAATAATTGCAATGATAAAATAAATCCTTTTTAATTGCAAGTTGATAGTGTGCGGGACTTTTTGCATTGGTAGAAAATAATTGCCCCATTCAAGGCTTTGGTTTACTTAACAAAGTTTCAGCATAAAAATTACAACAAGAGGGTGCCATCCTTTTGGTAGGCTCTGTTTCCTTCTGAAAGCAAGAGCTCTGTATCAAATGAGAAAGTTGGTATTTTAAACTTTGCTGGCCATCCTTGAGAATGGCATGATGTGGAACTCTCAGAGGAAGATAGCAGAACAGTGTCTTGACAACTGCTGGATTGGGAGTCTAAAGAAAGGAATGTGGTCTCACTTTCAGAAGGACATAGCACAACATTGTCCTGAGAACTGCATGACATGGCGTCAGACTCATTTTGTAGGATTGGTCCTTCCACAGCCCCTGAAGGGTTTGAAGCACTTCTCTTTCAAACACACTTCAACCGTGTGTTAAATACAACTGATGTTGTGTGTTTTTCACTGTCCAGTCTTTAGCTAGCAGTCTGAACCAACCTACAAAAATTCACTGTTTCACCGACTTTAACCTGAAAACTGAAATTCAGAGAGAGAATTTTTCTACCAAAAACGAGGAGTCAGACAAGGTTGTCCTAAAAGTAAACTGAAGTAAACAGCCAGTGGACAAAACTAGTCTGAAATAATCAGAAATATTATTTTCGTCTGAATGTGTACAAATCTTATTATTATTGTTATTATTATTATTTATTTTATTGTCTTAATTATTTTCTTGATTATAAAATGTATTCATGTATTTTTTACTGATTGATTTATTGGCTTCAGAGAGAGAGAGAGACAGTAAAGGAGTTGATCACTCACTCAAGGCCTGATTACACTCGGCTCCTCCCACTCGTCCTCCTCCTCCTCCAATCAGAACGCTGGAAGACTCATTGATCACAGCTGCACTGGAGTACAGAATCTTTGAAAAGCTCTTGTGGTGAATCAGTGTCTGTCTGACGCTCGCTCAGATCTCTCTCATTTTCCTCCCTGTGGTATGGTAATATAATGTTTCCTCCTTTCAGCTTCAGTCTCTTCTGGGCTGTTTTTTGTGCTGGTTTTTATCAGTTTGGGTCTCTATGTTGGGCTCATTATGGGGGAAACCTTTGACACAACCATTTTGAGTTTCTTACCCATTAGCTCATGAGTTTTTGTCCAGCTAACAATCTACATGAAGAAAAGTTTGGCCTCAGACTAAAACAAAAAGAAAAGAAATGTATTTTGGCACATGCACCTGAGGAACAGTCCTTAATCAGTGCGGGCAGGTGTTTGACATCAGTGAGAGACGTTAGAAAAGTTCCACTTGTTTCTGACTGGAAGAGAAAAGAGTCTGAGAGTGTGATGGAGGAATGAGAGTCAATGTGTGTTTGAAGAAAGAGAATATGAATGAAAGAAAAGCGTCTAAAAGATGCCGTTATTTTGAGGGCTCTGCTTAGTTTCTTTTGTGGATTCAGTAGAGATGCGTCTCTTGATGTTTTGATGAAGTTCAGACTTTCATCACACACGTTTTCCAATATAAGAGACTCCAGCGTGACCGTGATCAACACTGATCACAGATCATTGAGCAGCTCTCCTCACATTTCTGCCTGTTGGGATTACTATTCATATACTATATATTATTAAAGTCTAAAGTCATATTAGATGTTTGAGACATCAGCCAAGAAACCGTTCCAGGCAGTAAAAGTAGATTAATAAGAAACCAGAACAAAACAGGAGCATCAACTTTTGACCAAGCAAAGGTTTTCTGAAAAAGAAGCACAATTCATTCATGAAATCAGAATAAACGAACACATGGACAGGGACATGATCCTTATTCTGGGAAGAATGATTGTTTGGATCCCAGGTGTCCGTCCATTTCATCCCACTGCAAATCAGTAAAAGAAAAACATAATTTGATCAGATACACATTTACAGACAGGCTGTGACATGCAAGGGTTACACACACACACAAAGACTTTCTGAAGGGTAAACACATCTTTGTGCTCAGTGAAGGAATGTGAAGATAACAACAGAAATGATGTTTTAGGCCATCAAAAGGAATGCGTTCATTATAATACATGTAACACACACAAGCTTGCCTTTGCCAACTGGTTTAGCTCATGTGAATCATTATTGTAGTGGCCCTTATACAGGTTATATGTGATCCATCCCATCCCATCCTGAACACGCTTCCATCTGACTCTGAGCTCTTCAACAGCCTTTAAGAAACAAGCAACATTCACATTAACATGTCTTCAATGACACTGAAATAAACTTCTGTTCTACTCTGTAGTTCTCATTAAAACTGCTCGTGCAACACCTGCTTGATCACAGATCCACTTTCTGTGTTTGCCTCCTGTCCTTAGAATTATTGTGGAGGAACGTCTGTAAAAACACACACTATAAATATTAACTGACGTTTGAGGTCAGAAGTAAATCTGGATTAAGACTGAAGTAATGCATTAACTTTCCTAAAGTTGAAAAGAGAACTTTGTTCAAGCTTAAATAAAACTTAATTCCATCCATCTGATCCATCGGTAGACGGCTGTTTCAACCTCTGCTGCGCTTTTTACCATATTTGATGATGTTGCTGGAGAGTCACTAGCTGCGGAGCTTTAGGGCGTGTTTTAGGGAACTTTACTAGCAGACGTTACTGGTCTGTGTCTCCTGATGTCATGTCTTGTTGCTCCTGGAGCCCTCCCTGAACACTTCCTGTCCAATCTGGAGCCGAACTGTGAACTTGCTTTGGTGCTGCCACCCTTCTTATGCTGCGTTCACACCAAACGCGAATTGAGCGTCAAAATCGCGTCTACCGCGTCTAGTTTCACGCGCGAACATTTTGAATCCATTCGCGCGTCCGCAGAGAATTGGACACGCGTAGAAAATTGAGCGTTTGACGCGCGTTCAAGGCACTCCAGGAGAAATGTTATAAAGCACCACTCTGCCTCTTTTCATTTTCATTAAACATATATATATTAAGTATTAATAGCCACACAAATGTGGTCCAGGGAACTCCTACATTATCTTCACTACATGTATATTTAAAAAGTTATGAAACTTCTCTTTGCCCTCAGTCAAAACGATTTGGCAGACAACAAATTTAGATTCATGAGAGCAAAGGCCGGCCGTTAGATCTACACAAGATGCACCACTACAGGACATCAGAGCCAGCGGCAAACGTCAGAAGGACTGGCCGAGGAAAGGCTGCCCTCGCCGGGGTTATGAGCGGTGATTGCCTGGTGATCGCCTGGATCTCACAACTCCAAAAACACAAGATTATTTTTTTTAAATAGGCGCTCTCTTTATAAATAAACCACAGATTTGAGCTTTAAACAACTACATTATCACCTGAAAAAGTCTTAAAACTACATTTTGTGACACAAAAGTTGTATTTTTAAACTATGCAGGGTTTCTCATCACGTCACTTTACCACGTGACCGTAGCGAGCAGGCTCCTGATTGGTTAACGCGGCGCGAATTGACGCCAAAGTTCAAATTTTTCAACTCTGGCGTCAGACGCGAATTTGCTTCAAACGCGTGAATGCACAAAAGCGCCATTCGCGCGAATGAGGTGGATTCGCGTCCTTCGCGCCGCGGGACCTCCAGACGCGCGTCAACGCGCCTTTCCATTGACTTAACAATGAAATCACTCGCGCCAGACGCTCTATTCGCGTTTGGTGTGAACGCAGCATTAGACCTCATGCCACCCGTTTGCCATCCTATAAATCATTTTCTAGTTTTCTGTAATCACACTCTTTCTGTGGTTTCAGTGCTTCTCTCAGCCTTTTCTGACAATGTCCCTTTCTTCTGGAGCTCCACCAGAGCCGCTTTGCCCGCTTTCTCCCTCGCCACCTTCTCTCTCAATCCCGTGCCCTCTGGGAACTCCTCCTCCCCAATCTTAACCCAAACCGTGTATCTAACAGGGAGGAAGATGTCAGTCACAGCAGATCCTCCAGACCTCATGAAGATTGTAGTGATGTATGGCAAGTTTATTTGTATAGCACATTTCATACACAGTGGTAATTCAAAGTGCGTTACACAGAAATGAAGTTAAAATATTCATAAGTGAATAAAATAAAAATATATATAGTATAAGTTATAATAGGAATTAAAATAAAATAAAAAATAAAGATATAATCCCCTATCTGGGGTGGAAGAAAATGGAGTGAGGTTTACTTTAAAAATATTTGTCAGGTAACTGTGCATTTAGACAGTACCCTTACAGACAAATCTTCCTGGACAGGAACACCAGGGCTATCTCTACTTTGTTCGACCATCAGAGCGGATCTACACGGTCCTTCCTCTTACCACCAAGGCTAGACAGATCTATCCGTCAGAGCAGATCTAAACAGATTGTCCTTGCGCTAAAGGGATTTCGATTTATCGCTCCCCTGTCTCTCAACCTCTTCCACCCAGTCAGCCTTAACAAAATAAAAAAATTAAAAATAATTACAAATAAAAAAAAGTGTTAAATTGAAACATAAAGTGCAAGCAGTTTTCGACAAAGCACAGAGCTCTTCAGTAAATGCATAAGATAAGGTGCAAACAGTCGGACGTACAGTGCTCATTCAGTAAATGCACAGCTAAACAGATGTGTTTTGAGTCTGGATTTGAAAGTGGCTACTGTTGGAGCACATCTGATCTGTTCAGGAAGCTGGTTCAGCTGTGGCTGGCATAATAGCTAAAAGCAGACTCCTTGCTTTGAGTGAACCCTTGATATTTCTAATTAACTTGATCCTTGAAGATTGAAATTTCATTGTTTAATGTTATTAGTGGTGCTTGCGTAGCAAGGCATCACTATTACTATCTTGCCCCAGAACGGTTTTTTAGTGATGCCTTGCGCAGCAAGGCATCACCATCACTCTCAAACATACTTATTAGTGTGCCTTGCGAAGCAAGGCATCAATATTGTTATTCTCCATACTTATTAATATTCGTGGAGCTTGTTTAGCAAGGCGTATATATACTATGTAACCCAGGATCGGTTTATTATTAGTGGTGCTTGCGTAGCAAGGCATCACCATCACTCTCAAACATACTTATTATTGATGCTTGCCAAGCAAGGCATCAATATTGTTATTCTCCATACTTAAAATTATTATTGGGGCTTGCGTAGCAAGCCATAAATATTTAATATTTTATCCAGAACGGTTTATTAGTGGTGCTTGCGTAGCAAGGCATCACTATTACTATCTTGCCCCAGAACGCTTTTTAGTGATGCGCAGCAAGGCATCACCATCACTCTCAAACATACTTATTAGTGGGCCTTGCGAAGCAAGGCATCAAAATTGTTATTCTCCATACTTATTAATATTCGTGGAGCTTGTTTTGCAAGGCGTATATATACTATGTAACCCAGGAACGGTTTATTATTATTATTTTTCCACACAACATTTTGACGCGCTACTCCTCCCGCACCGTTTGTCACACACCCATGAATGAGGCGTCAAAACGTGCGGCTTAATCGGGAATGGTGTGCTATATCTTTTCTAAGGGATCGGGGGCGAAAAAGTAGCGAAAAAAATCGCATAGACTTAACATTGGGAAAAATTTTAACGAGTCAGAACTCTGAGAGAGGATTTCGTAGAAACTCGTGTGTCACCACATTTGAAGAGGCTGGCAGGCCCTGTAAGATGACACATCGCAAAGGGCTGTGAGTTGTACCCCTGGGGCGCTACAGCTGCCTAAATTTACCCCATTGACTTACTATGGGGAGGGACGTCCCATTAAACGCATGTGTTTCTCTTACTATGGGAAATTGCATAGGGATTTTGTATTGACCATAGCTCTGGCTCACAGTGTCTCAGAGACAAGGGGGTGGGCTCAATTTACTCAGACAGCCAATCACTATCTCAGGATGATTGTCAACCTATGAAGCCACGCCCTAGCAACCATTTAGAGCTCCCTAGCAACTGATCCCATAGACTTCCATTGAAAGAGATCAAAGGGATATCTTTTGATAGAAGGGTCATAGAAACACGAGGGTGGGTTTGTTTGACTCGGGGCATCAACAGCCAATCACAAGTCACCTTCAACACTTCCTAGCCACGCCCTAGCAACCATTATCAAGCAGCCTAGCAACCGTTTAGTAAGACCTATATCTCTGCCTCAGAACAAGATAGAAGCATGGGGGTTGGTTTATATCATTCATACTGACAAGCAGCCTTTGGAGTATTGTCATTGGATGCTGCCAAGCCACTCCATAGCAACCAAACAGAGTACCCTAGCAACCGTTTACCAAGACCTGTATCTCAGCCCCAGAACATCCTACAGACATGGGGGTTGGTTTATATCATTCATACAGACAAGCAGTATCATCATTGGATGCTGCCAAGCCCCCCTAGCAACCAAACAGAGTACCCTAGCAACCGTATACCAAGACCTATATCTCTGCTTCGGAACATCGTAGAGACATGGGGGTTGGTTTATATCATTCATACAGACAAGCAGTATCATCATTGGATGCTGCCAAGCCCCCCTAGCAACCAAACAGAGTACCCTAGCAACCGTATACCAAGACCTATATCTCTGCTTCAGAACATCATAGAGGCATGGGGGTTGGTTTATATCATTCATACAGACAAGCAGTATCATCATTGGATGCTGCCAAACCCCTCCATAGCAACCAAACAGAGTACCCTAGCAACCGTTTACCAAGACCTATATCTCTACCTCAGAACATCCTAGAGACATGGGGGTTGGTTTATATCATTCATACAGACAAGCAGTATCATCATTGGATGCTGCCAAGCCCCTCCATAGCAACCAAACAGTACCCTAGCAACCGTTTACAAGGACCTATATCTCTGCATCAGAACATCGTAGAGCCATGGGGGTTGGGTCTTTTGACTCAGACTGGCAAATAGTCTTTAAATATCACCCCATAAATTGTATAGCCACTCCATAGCAACCATATAGAGTACCCTAGCAACCGTACAAACACATGAATAGGACATATCTCAGCTCCACAACATCGTACAGACTTGGGGGTGGCCTCTTTTGTTTCGGGTGAGAATCCAGTACACACAACATAGCATCCGAGAGAATTTTTTTGCCACGGCAAGCACCACTCACATTTTCTTCAGGAAATGTACATTCTAGTTAGTGGTGCTTGCGTAGCAAGGCATCACTATTACTATCTTGCCCCAGAACGGTTTTAGTGATGCCTTGCGAAGCAAGGCATCACCATCACTCTCAAACATACTTATTAGTGTTGCTTGTGAAGCAAGGCATCAATATTGTTATTCTCAATACTTATTAATATTCGTGGAGCTTGTTTAGCAAGGCGTATATATACTATGTAACCCAGGAACGGTTTATTAGTGGTGCTTGCGTAGCAAGGCATCACTATTACTATCTAGCCCCAGAACGGTTTTAGTGATGCCTTGCGAAGCAAGGCATCACCATCACTCTCAAACATACATATTAGTGTTGCTTGTGAAGCAATGCATCAATATTGTTATTCTCCATATTTTTATTATTAATGGGGCTTGCGTAGCAAGCCATAAATATTATTAGAACGGTTTATTAGTGGTGCTTGCGTAGCAAGGCATCACTATTACTATCTTGCCCCAGAACGGTTTTTAGTGATGCCTTGCGCAGCAAGGCATCACCATCACTCTCAAACATACTTATTAGTGTGCCTTGCGAAGCAAGGCATCAATATTTTTATTCTCCATACTTATTAATATTCGTGGAGCTTGTTTTGCAAGGCGTATATATACTATGTAACCCAGGAACGGTTTATTATTAGTGGTGCTTGCGTAGCAAGGCATCACTATTACTATCTAGCCCCAGAACGGTTTTAGTGATGCCTTGCGAAGCAAGGCATCACCATCACTCTCAAACATACTTATTAGTGTTGCTTGTGAAGCAAGGCATCAATATTGTTATTCTCCATACTTATTATTATTATTGGGGCTTGCGTAGCAAGCCATAAATATTAATATCTCGGTTTATTATTATTCTTCTTCTTCTTCTGGACACTTTTTCGGCGCGCTACTCCTCCCACAAATTTTGTCACAGACCCATGAATGAGGCGTCAAATCGACCGGCCTATACGGGAATGGTGTGCTATATCTTTTCTAAGGGATCGGGGGTGCGATGTTCGCCCCAGGGGCGAAAAAGTAACCGAAAAGTCAATGGGATTTAACATTGCGGAAACTTTGACCCCTCATAGCTCCGAGCGAGGATTTCCGAGGAACTCGTGTGTCACCACATTTGAAGAGGCTGACAGGCCCTGTAAGATGACACATCACAATGGGGTATAAGTTGTACCCCTGGGGCGCTAGAGCTCCCCAAATTTCCTCAAATTTCCCCATTGACTTATAATGGGGAGGGACGTCCCATAAAACTCATGTGTTTCTCTTACTATGGGAAATTGCATAGGGATTTTGTATTGACCATAGCTCTGGCTCACAGTGTCTCAGAGACAAGGGGGTGGGCTCAATTTACTCAGACAGCCAATCACTATCTCAGGA
This sequence comes from Gobio occitaniae, assembly GCA_033150135.1. Lineage (NCBI taxonomy): Eukaryota > Metazoa > Chordata > Actinopteri > Cypriniformes > Gobionidae > Gobio > Gobio occitaniae. Next base: position 66,781 of record JARQWZ010000585.1, on the reverse strand, counting down.
TTATTGTCAACATATGAAGCCACGCCCTAGCAACCATTTAGAGCTCCCTAGCAACTGATCCCATAGACTTCCATTGAAAGAGATCAAAGGGATATCTTTTGATAGAAGTGTCATAGAATTACGAGGGTGGGTTTGTTTGACTCGGGGCATCAACAGCTAATCACAAATCTCCTAGCCACGCCCTAGCAACCATTATCAAGCAGCCTAGCAACCGTTAACCAAGACCGATATCTCTGCCTCAGAACATCATAGAGACATGGGGGTTGGTTTATATCATTCATACAGACAAGCAGTATCATCATTGGATGCTGCCAAGCCCCTCCATAGCAACCAAACAGAGTACCCTAGCAACCGTTTACAAGGACCTATATCTCTGCATCAGAACATCGTAGAGGCATGGGGGTTGGGTCTTTTGACTCAGACTGGCAAATAGTCTTTAAATGTCACCCCATAAATTGTATAGCCACTCCATAGCAACCATATAGAGTACCCTAGCAACCGTACAAACACATGAATAGGACATATCTCAGCTCCACAACATCGTACAGACTTGGGGGTGGCCTCTTTTGTTTCGGGTGAGAATCCAGTACACACAACATAGCATCCGAGAGGATTTTTTTGCCACGGCAAGCACCACTCACATTTTCTTTAGGAAATGTACATTCTAGTATTTAATATCTCACCCCAGATCGGTTTATTATTTTTATTATTCCGGACAACATTTTGACGCGCTACTCCTCCCGCACCGTTTGTCACAGACCCATGAATGAGGCGTCAAAACGTGCGGCTTAATCGGGAATGGTGTGCTATATCTTTTCTAAGGGGTCGGGGGTGCGGTGTTCGCCCCAGGGGCGAAAAAGTAGCGAAAAAAATCCCATAGACTTAACATTGCAAAAATTTTTAACGAGTCATAACTCTGAGCGAGGATTTCGTAGAAACTCGTGTGTCACCTCATTTGAAGAAGCTGACAGGCCCTTTAAGATGACACATCGCAAAGGGGTGTGAGTTGTACCCCTGGGGTGCAGGAGCTGCCTAAATTTCCCCCATTGACTTATAATGGGGAGGGACGTCCCATAAAACTCATGTGTTTCTCTTACAATGGGAAATTGCATAGGGATTTTGTATTGACCATAGCTCTGGCTCACAGTGTCTCAGAGACAAGGGGGTGGGCTCAATTTACTCAGACAGCCAATCACTATCTCAGGATGATTGTCAACCTATGAAGCCACGCCCTAGCAACCATTTAGAGCTCCCTAGCAACTGATCCCATAGACTTCCATTGAAAGAGATCAAAGGGATATCTTTGGATAGAAGTGTCATAGAAACACGAGGGTGGGTTTGTTTGACTCGGGGCATCAACAGCCAATCACAAATCACCTTCAACACTTCCTAGCCACGCCCTAGCAACCATTATCAAGCAGCCTAGCAACCGTTTACCAAGACCTTTATCTCTGTCTCAGAACATCATGGAGGCATGGGGGTTGGTTTATATCGTTCATACTGACAAGCAGCCTTTGGAGTATCATCATTGGCAGCTGCCACAACACTCCATAGCAACCAAACAGAGTGCCCTAGCAACCGTTTACCAAGACCTATATCTCTGCCTCAGAACATCATAGAGACATGGGGGTTGGTTTATATCATTCATACAGACAAGCAGTATCATCAATGGATGCTGCCAAGCCCCCCTAGCAACCAAACAGAGTACCCTAGCAACCGTATACCAAGACCTATATCTCTGCTTCAGAACATCATAGAGGCATGGGGGTTGGTTTATATCATTCATACAGACAAACAGTATCATCATTGGATGCTGCCAAACCCCTCCGTAGCAACCAAACAGAGTACCCTAGCAACCGTTTACCAAGACCTATATCTCTGCCTCAGAACATCCTAGAGACATGGGGGTTGGTTTATATCATTCATACAGACAAGCAGTATCATCATTGGATGCTGCCAAGCCCCTCCATAGCAACCAAACAGAGTACCCTAGCAACCGTTTACAAGGACCTATATCTCTGCATCAGAACATCGTAGAGGCATGGGGGTTGGGTCTTTTGACTCAGACTGGCAAATAGTCTTTAAATATCACCCCATAAATTGTATAGCCACTCCATAGCAACCATATAGAGTACCCTAGCAACCGTACAAACACATGAATAGGACATATCTCAGCTCCACAACATCGTACAGACTTGGGGGTGGCCTCTTTTGTTTCGGGTGAGAATCCAGTACACACAACATAGCATCCGAGAGGATTTTTTTGCCACTGCAAGCACCACTCACATTTTCTTCAGGAAATGTACATTCTAGTTAGTGGTGCTTGCGTAGCAAGGCATCACTATTACTATCTAGCCCCAGAACGGTTTTAGTGATGCCTTGCGAAGCAAGGCATCACCATCACTCTCAAACATACATATTAGTGTTGCTTGTGAAGCAATGCATCAATATTGTTATTCTCCATATTTTTATTATTAATGGTGCTTGCGTAGCAAGCCATAAATATTAATATCTCGGTTTATTAGTGGTGCTTGCGTAGCAAGGCATCACTATTACTATCTAGCCCCAGAACGGTTTTAGTGATGCCTTGCGAAGCAAGGCATCACCATCACTCTCAAACATACTTATTATTGATGCTTGCCAAGCAAGGCATCAATATTGTTATTCTCCATAATTATTGTTATTAGTGGGGCTTGCGTAGCAAGCCATAAATATTATTAGAACGGTTTATTATAATTAGTGGTGCTTGCGTAGCAAGGCATCACTATTACTATCTAGCCCGAGAACGCGTTTTAGTGATGCCTTGCGAAGCAAGGCATCACCATCACTCTCAAACATACTTATTATTGGTGCTTGCCAAGCAAGGCATCAATATTGTTATTAAACATACTTAATATTATTATTGGTGCTTGCGTAGCAAGCCATAAATATTTAATATTTCACCCCAGATCGGTTTATTATTCTTCTTATTCTTATTATTCCGGACAACATTTTGACGTGCTACTCCTACTGCACCGTTTGTCACAGACCCATGAATGAGGCGTCAAAACGTGCGGCTTAATCGGGAATGGTGTGCTATATCTTTTCTAAGGGGTCGGGGGTGCGGTGTTCGCCCCAGGGGCGAAAAAGTAGCGAAAAAAATCCCATAGACTTAACATTGCAAAAATTTTTAACGAGTCATAACTCTGAGCGAGGATTTCGTAGAAACTCGTGTGTCACCTCATTTGAAGAGGCTGACAGGCCCTTTAAGATGACACATCGCAATGGGGTGTGAGTTGTACCCCTGGGGTGCAGGAGCTGCCTAAATTTGCCCCATTGACTTATAATGTGGAGGGACGTCCCATTAAACGCATGTGTTTCTCTTACTATGGGAAATTGCATAGGGATTTTGTATTGACCATAGCTCTGGCTCACAGTGTCTCAGAGACAAGGGGGTGGGCTCAATTTACTCAGACAGCCAATCACTATCTCAGGATCATTGTGAACCTATGAAGCCACGCCTTAGCAACCATTTAGAGCTCCCTAGCAACTGATCCCATAGACTTCCATTGAAAGAGATCAAAGGGATATCTTTGGATAGAAGTGTCATAGAAACATGAGGGTGGGTTTGTTTGACTCGGGGCATCAACAGCCAATCACAAATCACCTTCAACTCTTCCTAGCCACGCCCTAGCAACCATTATCAAGCAGCCTAGCAACCGTTAATCACAACCTATATCTCTGCCTCAGAACATCATAGAGGCATGGGGGTTGGTTTATATCATTCATACTGACAAGCAGCCTTTGGAGTATTGTCATTGGATGCTGCCAAGCCACTCCATAGCAACCAAACAGAGTACCCTAGCAACCGTTTACAAAGACCTATATCTCTGCATCAGATCATCATAGAGACATGGGGGTAGTTTTATATCATTCATTATGACAACCAGTATCATCATTGGATACTTCCATGCCACTCCATAGCAACCAAACAGAGTACCCTAGCAACCGTTTACCAAGACCTATATCTCTGCTTCGGAACATCGTAGAGACATGGGGGTTGGTTTATATCATTCATACAGACAAGCAGTATCATCATTGGATGCTGCCAAGCCCCCCTAGCAACCAAACAGAGTACCCTAGCAACCGTATACCAAGACCTATATCTCTGCTTCAGAACATCATAGAGGCATGGGGGTTGGTTTATATCATTCATACAGACAAGCAGTATCATCATTGGATGCTGCCAAGCCCCCTTAGCAACCAAAAGAGTACCCTAGCAACCATATACCAAGACCTATATCTCTGCTTCAGAACATCATAGAGACATGGGGGTTGGTTTATATCATTCATACAGACAAGCAGTATCATCATTGGATGCTGCCAAGCCCCCTTAGCAACCAAACAGAGTACCCTAGCAACCATATACCAAGACCTATATCTCTGCCTCAGAACATCATAGAGACATGGGGGTTGGTTTATATCATTCATACAGACAAGCAGTATCATCATTGGATGCTGCCAAGCCCCCCTAGCAACCAAACAGAGTACCCTAGCAACCGTATACCAAGACCTATATCTCTGCTTCAGAACATCATAGAGGCATGGGGGTTGGTTTATATCATTCATACAGACAAACAGTATCATCATTGGATGCTGCCAAACCCCTCCGTAGCAACCAAACAGAGTACCCTAGCAACCGTTTACCAAGACCTATATCTCTGCCTCAGAACATCCTAGAGACATGGGGGTTGGTTTATATCATTCATACAGACAAGCAGTATCATCATTGGATGCTGCCAAGCCCCTCCATAGCAACCAAACAGTACCCAAGCAACCGTTTACAAGGACCTATATCTCTGCATCAGAACATCGTAGAGCCATGGGGGTTGGGTCTTTTGACTCAGACTGGCAAATAGTCTTTAAATATCACCCCATAAATTGTATAGCCACTCCATAGCAACCATATAGAGTACCCTAGCAACCGTACAAACACATGAATAGGACATATCTCAGCTCCACAACATCGTACAGACTTGGGGGTGGCCTCTTTTGTTTCGGGTGAGAATCCAGTACACACAACATAGCATCCGAGAGGATTTTTTTGCCACGGCAAGCACCACTCACATTTTCTTCAGGAAATGTACATTCTAGTTAGTGGTGCTTGCGTAGCAAGGCATCACTATTACTATCTAGCCCCAGAACGAGTTTTAGTGATGCCTTGCGTAGCAAGGCATCACCATCACTCTCAAACATACTTATTATTGATGCTTGCCAAGCAAGGCATCAATATTGTTATTAAAACACTTAAAATTATTATTGGTGCTTGCGTAGCAAGGCATTAATATTTAATATCTCACCCCAGATCGGTTTATTATTATTATTATTCCACACAACATTTCGGCGCGCTACTCCTCCCACAGTTTTTGTCACAGACCCATGAATGAGGTGTCAAAACGTGCGGCTTAATCGGGAATGGTGTGCTATATCTTTTCTAAGGGGTCGGGGGTGCGGTGTTCGCCCCAGGGGCGAAAAAGTAGCGAAAAAAATCCCATAGACTTAACATTGCAAAAAATTTTAACGAGTCATAACTCTGAGCGAGGATTTCGTAGAAACTCGTGTGTCACCTCATTTGAAGAGGCTGACAGGCCCTTTAAGATGACACATCGCAATGGGGTGTGAGTTGTACCCCTGGGGCGCTACAGCTGCCTAAATTTACCCCATTGACTTACTATGGGGAGGGACGTCCCATTAAACGCATGTGTTTCTCTTACTATGGGAAATTGCATAGGGATTTTGTATTGACCATAGCTCTGGCTCACAGTGTCTCAGAGACAAGGGGGTGGGCTCAATTTACTCAGACAGCCAATCACTATCTCAGGATGATTGTCAACCTATGAAGCCACGCCCTAGCAACCATTTAGAGCTCCCTAGCAACTGATCCCATAGACTTCCATTGAAAGAGATCAAAGGGATATCTTTGGATAGAAGTGTCATAGAAACACGAGGGTGGGTTTGTTTGACTCGGGGCATCAACAGCCAATCACAAATCACCTTCAACTCTTCCTAGCCACGCCCTAGCAACCATTATCAAGCAGCCTAGCAACCGTTAATCAAGGCCTACATCTCTGCCTCAGAACATCATAGAGGCATGGGGGTTGTTTTATATCATTCATACTGACAAGCAGCCTTTGGAGTATTGTCATTGGATGCTGCCAAGCCACTCCATAGCAACCAAACAGAGTACCCTAGCAACCGTATAACAAGACCTATATATCTGCATCAGAACATTGTAGTGACATGGGGGTTGGTTTATATCATTCATACAGACAAGCAGTATCATCATTGGATGCTGCCAAGCCCCCCTAGCAACCAAACAGAGTACCCTAGCAACCGTATACCAAGACCTATATCTCTGCTTCAGAACATCATAGAGGCATGGGGGTTGGTTTATATCATTCATACAGACAAGCAGTATCATCATTGGATGCTGCCAAGCCCCCCTAGCAACCAAACAGAGTACCCTAGCAACCGTATACCAAGACCTATATCTCTGCTTCAGAACATCATAGAGGCATGGGGGTTGGTTTATATCATTCATACAGACAAGCAGTATCATCATTGGATGCTGCCAAGCCCCCCTAGCAACCAAACAGAGTACCCTAGCAACCGTATACCAAGACCTATATCTCTGCTTCAGAACATCATAGAGGCATGGGGGTTGGTTTATATCATTCATACAGACAAGCAGTATCATCATTGGATGCTGCCAAGCCCCCTTAGCAACCAAACAGAGTACCCTAGCAACCATATACCAAGACCTATATCTCTGCTTCAGAACATCATAGAGACATGGGGGTTGGTTTATATCATTCATACAGACAAGCACTATCATCATTGGATGCTGCCAAGCCCCCTTAGCAACCAAACAGAGTACCCTAGCAACCATATACCAAGACCTATATCTCTGCCTCAGAACACCATAGAGACATGGGGGTTGGTTTATATCATTCATACAGACAAGCAGTATCATCATTGGATGCTGCCAAGCCCCCCTAGCAACCAAACAGAGTACCCTAGCAACCGTATACCAAGACCTATATCTCTGCTTCGGAACATCGTAGAGACATGGGGGTTGGTTTATATCATTCATACAGACAAGCAGTATCATCATTGGATGCTGCCAAGCCCCCCTAGCAACCAAACAGAGTACCCTAGCAACCGTATACCAAGACCTATATCTCTGCTTCAGAACATCGTAGAGACATGGGGGTTGGTTTATATCATTCATACAGACAAGCAGCCTTTGGACTATTGTCATTGGATGCTGCCAAGCCACTCCATAGCAACCAAACAGAGTACCTTAGCAACCGTTTACCAAGACCTATATCTCTGCCTCAGAACATCATAGAGACATGGGGGTTGGTTTACATCATTCATACTGACAAGCAGTATCATCATTGGATGCTGCCAAGCCACTCCATAGCAACCAAACAGAGTACCCTAGCAACCGTTTACCAAGACCTATATTTCTGCCTCAGAACATCGTACAGACATGGGGGTTGACTTTTTAGCATCCCAGTAGCATCCGGGTGGCGAGTTTTGCCACGGCAAGCACCACTCACATTTTCTTCAGGAAATGTACATTCTAGTTAGTGGTGCTTGCGTAGCAAGGCATCACTATTACTATCTAGCCCCAGAACGAGTTTTAGTGATGCCTTGCGTAGCAAGGCATCACCATCACTCTCAAACATACTTATTAGTGGTGCTTGCCAAGCAAGGCATCAATATTGTTATTAAAATACTTAATATTATTATTGGTGCTTGCGTAGCAAGCCATAAATATTTAATATCTCACCCAGGATCGGTTTATTATTATTCTTTATTCTGGACACTTTTTCGGCGCGCTACTCCTCCCACAAATTTTGTCACAGACCCATGAATGAGGCGTCAAATCGACCGGCCTATACGGGAATGGTGTGCTATATCTTTTCTAAGGGATCGGGGGTGCGATGTTCGCCCCAGGGGCGAAAAAGTAGCCGAAAAATCCCATTGACTTAACATTGCGACGAATTTTGACCCCTCGTAGCTCCGAGCGAGGATTTCGTAGAAACTCGTGACTCACCACATTTGAAGAGGCTGACAGGCCCTGTAAGATGACACATCTCAATGGGGTATAAGTTGTACCCCTGGGGTGCTAGAGCTGCCCAAAATTTTACCCCATTCATTGTCTATGGGGAGGATGTCCCGTTAAGCTCGTGTTTCTCTTACTATAGGAAATTGCATAGGGATTTTGTATTGACCATAGCTCTGGCTCACAGTGTCTCAGAGACAAGGGGGTGGGCTCAATTTACTCAGACAGCCAATCACTATCTCAGGATGATTGTCAACCTATGAAGCCACGCCCTAGCAACCATTTAGAGCTCCCTAGCAACTGATCCCATAGACTTCCATTGAAAGAGATCAAAGGGATATCTTTGGATAGAAGTGTCATAGAAACACGAGGGTGGGTTTGTTTGACTCGGGGCATCAACAGCCAATCACAAATCACCTTCAACACTTCCTAGCCACGCCCTAGCAACCATTATCAAGCAGCCTAGCAACCATTTACCAAGACCTATATCTCTGCCTCAGAACATTATAGAGGCATGGGGGTTGGTTTATATCGTTCATACTGACAAGCAGCCTTTAGAGTAATGTCATTGGATGCTGCCAAGCCCCTCCATAGCAACCAAACAGAGTAACCTAGCAACCGTTTAACAAAACCTATATCTCTGCCTCAGAACATCATAGAGGCATGGGGGTTGGTTTATATCATTCATACTGACAAGCAGTCTTTGGAGTATCATCATTGGATGCTGCCAAGCCACTCCATAGCAACCAAACAGAGTACCCTAGCAACCGTTTACCAAGACCTATATCTCTGCATCAGAACATCGTAAAGACATGGGGGTTGGTTTATATCATTCATACTGACAAGCAGTATCATCATTGGATGCTGCCATGCCACTCCATAGCAACCAAACAGAGTACCCTAGCAACCATTTACCAAGACCTATATCTCAGCCCCAGAACATCCTACAGACATGTTGCTTGCCTTTTTTGCATTATCCGGGTGGCGAATTTTGCCACGGCAAGCACCACTCACATTTTCTTCAGGAAATGTACATTCTAGTTATTATTCTTATTATTCCACACAACATTTCGGCGCGCTACTCCTCCCACATTTTTTGTCACAGACCCATGAATGAGGTGTCAAAACGTGCGGCCTAATCGGGAATGGTGTGCTATATCTTTTCTAAGGGGTCGGGGGTGCGGTGTTCGCCCCAGGGGCGAAAAAGTAGCAAAAAAAATCCCATAGACTTAACATTGGGAAAAATGTAAAAAAAAATTAACAAGTCATAACTCTGAGCGAGGATTTCGTAGAAACTCGTGGGTCACCACATTTGAAGAGGCTGACAGGCCCTGTAAGATGACACATCGCAAGGGGGTGTGAGTTGTACCCCTGGGGTGCAGGAGCTGCCTAAATTTGCCCCATTGACTTACTATGGGGAGGGACGTCCTATAAAACTCATGCGTTACTCCTACTATGGGAAATTGCATAGGGATTTTGTATTGACCATAGCTCTGTCTCACAGTGTCTCAGAGACAAGGGGGTGGGCTCAATTTACTCAGCCAACCAATCACTATCTCAGGATGATTGTCAACCTATGAAGCCACGCCCTAGCAACCATTTAGAGCTCCCTAGCAACTGATCCCATAGACTTCCATTGAAAGAGATCAAAGGGATATCTTTGGATAGAAGTGTCATAGAAACACGAGGGTGGGTTTGTTTGACTCGGGGCATCAACAGCCAATCACAAATCACCTTCAACACTTCCTAGCCACGCCCTAGCAACCGTTATCAAGCAGCCTAGCAACCGTTTAGCAACACCATTATCTCTGCCTCAGAAAATCATATAGGCATGGGGGTTGGTTTATATCATTCACACTGACAAGCAGCCTTTGGAGTATCATCATTGGATGCTGCCAAGCCCCTCCATAGCAACCAAACATAGTACCCTAGCAACCGTTTACCAAGACCTATATCTCTGCCTCAGAACATCATAGAGACATGGGGGTTGGTTTATATCATTCATACAGACAAGCAGTATCATCATTGGATGCTGCCAAGCCCCCCTAGCAACCAAACAGAGTACCCTAGCAACCGTATACCAAGACCTATATCTCTGCTTCGGAACATCGTAGAGACATGGGGGTTGGTTTATATCATTCATACAGACAAGCAGTATCATCATTGGATGCTGCCATGCCCTCCTAGCAACCAAACAGAGTACCCTAGCAACCGTATACCAAGACCTATATCTCTGCTTCAGAACATCATAGAGACATGGGGGTTGGTTTATATCATTCATACAGACAAGCAGTATCATCATTGGATGCTGCCAAGCACCCTTAGCAACCAAACAGAGTACCCTAGCAACCGTATACCAAGACCTATATCTCTGCCTCAGAACATCATAGAGACATGGGGGTTGGTTTATATCATTCATACAGACAAGCAGTATCATCATTGGATGCTGCCAAGCCCCCCTAGCAACCAAACAGAGTACCCTAGCAACCGTATACCAAGACCTATATCTCTGCTTCAGAACATCATAGAGGCATGGGGGTTGTTTTATATCATTAATACTGACAAGCAGCCTTTGGAGTATCATCATTGGCAGCTGCCACGCCACTCCATAGCAACCAAACAGAGTACCCTAGCAACCATTTACCAAGACCTATATCTCTGCATCAGATCATCATAGAGACATGGGGGTTGGTTTATATCATTCATACTGACAAGCAGTATCATCATTGGCAGCTGCCAAGCCACTCCATAGCAACCAAACAGAGTACCCTAGCAACCGTTTACCAAGACCTATATCTCTGCATCAGCACATCGTAGAGGCATGGGGGTTGGGTCTTTTGACTCAGACTGGCAAATAGTCTTTAAATGTCACCCCATAAATTGTATAGCCACTCCATAGCAACCATATAGAGTACCCTAGCAACCGTACAAACACATGAATAGGAAATATCTCAGCTCCACAACATCATACAGACTTGGGGGTGGCCTCTTTTGTTTCGGGTGAGAATCCAGTACACACAACATAGCATCCGAGAGGATTTTTTTGCCACGGCAAGCACCACTCACATTTTCTTCAGGAAATGTACATTCTAGTTATTATTATTCTTATAATTATTCTTCCACACAAAATTTCGGCGCGCTACTCCTCCCACAAATTTTGTCACAGACCCACGAATGAGGCATCAAATCGTGCGTCTTATACGGGAATGGTGTGCTATATCTTTTCTAAGGGGTCGGGGGTGCGATGTTCGCCCCAGGGGCAAAAAAGTAGCCGAAAAATCCCATTGACTTAATATTGCGACCAACTTTGACCCCTTGTAGCTCCGACCGAGGATTTCGTAGAAACTCGTGACTTACCACATTTGAAGAGGCTGACAGGCCCTGTAAGATGACACATCTCAATGGGGTATAAGTTGTACCCCTGGGGTGCTAGAGCTCCCCAAATTTCCCCATTGACTTATAATGGGGAGGGACGTCCCATTAAACGCATGTGTTTCTCTTACAATGGGAAATTGCATAGGGATTTTGTATTGACCATAGCTCTGGCACACAGTGTCTCAGAGACAAGGGGGTGGACTCAATTTACTCAGACAGCCAATCACTATCTCAGGATGATTGTCAACCTATGAAGCCACGCCCTAGCAACCATTTAGAGCTCCCTAGCAACTGATCCCATAGACTTCCATTGAAAGAGATCAAAGGGATATCTTTGGATAGAAGTGTCATAGAAACACGAGGGTGGGTTTGTTTGACTCGGGGCATCAACAGCCAATCATAAATCACCGTCAACACTTCCTAGCCACGCCCTAGCAACCATTATCAAGCAGCCTAGCAACCGTTTAGCAACACCAATATCTCTGCCTCAGAACATCATAGAGACATGGGGGTTGGTTTATATCATTCATACAGACAAGCAGTATCATCATTGGATGCTGCCAAGCCCCCCTAGCAACCAAACAGAGTACCCTAGCAACCGTATACCAAGACCTATATCTCTGCTTCGGAACATCGTAGAGACATGGGGGTTGGTTTATATCATTCATACAGACAAGCAGTATCATCATTGGATGCTGCCATGCCCTCCTAGCAACCAAACAGAGTACCCTAGCAACCGTATACCAAGACCTATATCTCTGCTTCAGAACATCATAGAGACATGGGGGTTGGTTTATATCATTCATACAGACAAGCAGTGTCATCATTGGATGCTGCCAAGCACCCTTAGCAACCAAACAGAGTACCCTAGCAACCGTATACCAAGACCTATATCTCTGCCTCAGAACATCATAGAGACATGGGGGTTGGTTTATATCATTCATACAGACAAGCAGCCTTTGGAGTATCATCATTGGCAGCTGCCACGCCACTCCATAGCAACCAAACAGAGTACCCTAGCAACCATTTACCAAGACCTATATCTCTGCATCAGATCATCATAGAGACATGGGGGTTGGTTTATATCATTCATACTGACAAGCAGTATCATCATTGGCAGCTGCCAAGCCACTCCATAGCAACCAAACAGAGTACCCTAGCAACCGTTTACCAAGACCTATATCTCTGCATCAGCACATCGTAGAGGCATGGGGGGTTGGGTCTTTTGACTCAGACTGGCAAATAGTCTTTAAATGTCACCCCATAAATTGTATAGCCACTCCATAGCAACCATATAGAGTACCCTAGCAACCGTACAAAACACATGAATAGGAAATATCTCAGCTCCACAACATCATACAGACTTGGGGGTGGCCTCTTTTGTTTCGGGTGAGAATCCAGTACACACAACATAGCATCCGAGAGGATTTTTTTGCCACGGCAAGCACCACTCACATTTTTCTTCAGGAAATGTACATTCTAGTTATTATTATTCTTATTCCGGACAACATTTTGTCCCGCTACTCCTCCCACAGTTTTTGTCACAGACCCATGAATGAGGTGTCAAAACGTGCGGCTTAATCGGGAATGGTGTGCTATATCTTTTCTAAGGGGTCGGGGGTGCGGTGTTCGCCCCAGGGGCGAAAAAGTAGCGAAAAAAAATCCCATAGACTTAACATTGCAAAAAATTTTAACGAGTCATAACTCTGAGCGAGGATTTCGTAGAAACTCGTGTGTCACCTCATTTGAAGAGGCTGACAGGCCCTTTAAGATGACACATCTCAATGGGGTATAAGTTGTACCCCTGGGGCGCTACAGCTCCCCAAATTTCCTCAAATTTCCCCATTGACTTATAATGGGGAGGGACGTCCCATTAAACGCATGTGTTTCTCTTACAATGGGAAATTGCATAGGGATTTTGTATTGACCATAGCTCTGGCACACAGTGTCTCAGAGACAAGGGGGTGGGCTCAATTTACTCAGACAGCCAATCACTATCTCAGGATGATTGTCAACCTATGAAGCCACGCCCTAGCAACCATTTAGAGCTCCCTAGCAACTGATCCCATAGACTACCATTGAAAGAGATCAAAGGGATATCTTTGGATAGAAGTGACATAGAAACACGAGGGTGGGTTTGTTTGACTCTGGGCATCAACAGCCAATCATAAATCACTGTCAACACTTCCTAGCCACGCCCTAACAACCATTATCAAGCAGCCTAGCAACCGTTTAGCAACACCAATATCTCTGCCTCAGAACAGCATAGAGGCATGGGGGTTGCTTTATATCATTCATACAGACAAGCAGTATCATCAATGGATGCTGCCAAGCCCCCTTAGCAACCAAACAGAGTACCCTAGCAACCATATACCAAGACCTATATCTCAGCTTCAGAACATCATAGAGACATGGGGGTTGGTTTATATCATTCATACAGACAAGCAGTATCATCATTGGATGCTGCCAAGCCACCTTAGCAACCAAACAGAGTACCCTAGCAACCATATACCAAGACCTATATCTCTGCCTCAGAACATCATAGAGACATGGGGGTTGGTTTATATCATTCATACAGACAAGCAGTATCATCATTGGATGCTGCCAAGCCCCCCTAGCAACCAAACAGAGTACCCTAGCAACCGTATACCAAGACCTATATCTCTGCTTCGGAACATCGTAGAGACATGGGGGTTGGTTTATATCATTCATACAGACAAGCAGTATCATCATTGGATGCTGCCAAGCCCCCCTAGCAACCAAACAGAGTACCCTAGCAACCGTATACCAAGACCTATATCTCTGCTTCAGAACATCATAGAGGCATGGGGGTTGGTTTATATCATTCATACAGACAAGCAGTATCATCATTGGATGCTGCCAAACCCCTCCATAGCAACCAAACAGAGTACCCTAGCAACTGTTTACCAAGACCTATATCTCTGCCTCAGAACATCCTAGAGACATGGGGGTTGGTTTATATCATGCATACAGACAAGCAGTATCATCATTGGATGCTGCCAAGCCCCTCTATAGCAACCAAACAGAGTACCCTAGCAACCGTTTACAAGGACCTATATCTCTGCATCAGAACATCGTAGAGGCATGGGGGTTGGGTCTTTTGACTCAGACTGGCAAATAGTCTTTAAATGTCACCCCATAAATTGTATAGCCACTCCATAGCAACCATATAGAGTACCCTAGCAACCGTACAAACACATGAATAGGACATATCTCAGCTCCACAACATCGTACAGACTTGGGGGTGGCCTCTTTTGTTTCGGGTGAGAATCCAGTACACACAACATAGCATCCGAGAGGATTTTTTTTGCCACGGCAAGCACCACTCACATTTTCTTCAGGAAATGTACATTCTAGTTAGTGGTGCTTGCGTAGCAAGGCATCACTATTACTATCTAGCCCCAGAACGGTTTTAGTGATGCCTTGCGAAGCAAGGCATCACCATCACTCTCAAACATACTTATTAGTGTTGCTTGTGAAGCAAGGCATCAATATTGTTATTCTCCATACTTATTATTATTATTGGGGCTTGCGTAGCAAGCCATAAATATTAATATCTCGGTTTATTATTATTCTTCTTCTTCTTCTGGACACTTTTTCGGCGCGCTACTCCTCCCACAAATTTTGTCACAGACCCATGAATGAGGCGTCAAATCGACCGGCCTATACGGGAATGGTGTGCTATATCTTTTCTAAGGGATCGGGGGTGCGATGTTCGCCCCAGGGGCGAAAAAGTAACCGAAAAGTCAATGGGATTTAACATTGCGGAAACTTTGACCCCTCATAGCTCCGAGCGAGGATTTCCGAGGAACTCGTGTGTCACCACATTTGAAGAGGCTGACAGGCCCTGTAAGATGACACATCACAATGGGGTATAAGTTGTACCCCTGGGGCGCTAGAGCTCCCCAAATTTCCTCAAATTTCCCCATTGACTTATAATGGGGAGGGACGTCCCATAAAACTCATGTGTTTCTCTTACTATGGGAAATTGCATAGGGATTTTGTATTGACCATAGCTCTGGCTCACAGTGTCTCAGAGACAAGGGGGTGGGCTCAATTTACTCAGACAGCCAATCACTATCTCAGGATTATTGTCAACATATGAAGCCACGCCCTAGCAACCATTTAGAGCTCCCTAGCAACTGATCCCATAGACTTCCATTGAAAGAGATCAAAGGGATATCTTTTGATAGAAGTGTCATAGAATTACGAGGGTGGGTTTGTTTGACTCGGGGCATCAACAGCTAATCACAAATCACCTTCAACACTTCCTAGCCACGCCCTAGCAACCATTATCAAGCAGCCTAGCAACCGTTAACCAAGACCGATATCTCTGCCTCAGAACATCATAGAGACATGGGGGTTGGTTTATATCATTCATACAGACAAGCAGTATCATCATTGGATGCTGCCAAGCCCCTCCATAGCAACCAAACAGAGTACCCTAGCAACCGTTTACAAGGACCTATATCTCTGCATCAGAACATCGTAGAGGCATGGGGGTTGGGTCTTTTGACTCAGACTGGCAAATAGTCTTTAAATGTCACCCCATAAATTGTATAGCCACTCCATAGCAACCATATAGAGTACCCTAGCAACCGTACAAACACATGAATAGGACATATCTCAGCTCCACAACATCGTACAGACTTGGGGGTGGCCTCTTTTGTTTCGGGTGAGAATCCAGTACACACAACATAGCATCCGAGAGGATTTTTTTGCCACGGCAAGCACCACTCACATTTTCTTTAGGAAATGTACATTCTAGTATTTAATATCTCACCCCAGATCGGTTTATTATTTTTATTATTCCGGACAACATTTTGACGCGCTACTCCTCCCGCACCGTTTGTCACAGACCCATGAATGAGGCGTCAAAACGTGCGGCTTAATCGGGAATGGTGTGCTATATCTTTTCTAAGGGGTCGGGGGTGCGGTGTTCGCCCCAGGGGCGAAAAAGTAGCGAAAAAAATCCCATAGACTTAACATTGCAAAAATTTTTAACGAGTCATAACTCTGAGCGAGGATTTCGTAGAAACTCGTGTGTCACCTCATTTGAAGAAGCTGACAGGCCCTTTAAGATGACACATCGCAAAGGGGTGTGAGTTGTACCCCTGGGGTGCAGGAGCTGCCTAAATTTCCCCCATTGACTTATAATGGGGAGGGACGTCCCATAAAACTCATGTGTTTCTCTTACAATGGGAAATTGCATAGGGATTTTGTATTGACCATAGCTCTGGCTCACAGTGTCTCAGAGACAAGGGGGTGGGCTCAATTTACTCAGACAGCCAATCACTATCTCAGGATGATTGTCAACCTATGAAGCCACGCCCTAGCAACCATTTAGAGCTCCCTAGCAACTGATCCCATAGACTTCCATTGAAAGAGATCAAAGGGATATCTTTGGATAGAAGTGTCATAGAAACACGAGGGTGGGTTTGTTTGACTCGGGGCATCAACAGCCAATCACAAATCACCTTCAACACTTCCTAGCCACGCCCTAGCAACCATTATCAAGCAGCCTAGCAACCGTTTACCAAGACCTTTATCTCTGTCTCAGAACATCATGGAGGCATGGGGGTTGGTTTATATCGTTCATACTGACAAGCAGCCTTTGGAGTATCATCATTGGCAGCTGCCACAACACTCCATAGCAACCAAACAGAGTGCCCTAGCAACCGTTTACCAAGACCTATATCTCTGCCTCAGAACATCATAGAGACATGGGGGTTGGTTTATATCATTCATACAGACAAGCAGTATCATCAATGGATGCTGCCAAGCCCCCCTAGCAACCAAACAGAGTACCCTAGCAACCGTATACCAAGACCTATATCTCTGCTTCAGAACATCATAGAGGCATGGGGGTTGGTTTATATCATTCATACAGACAAACAGTATCATCATTGGATGCTGCCAAACCCCTCCGTAGCAACCAAACAGAGTACCCTAGCAACCGTTTACCAAGACCTATATCTCTGCCTCAGAACATCCTAGAGACATGGGGGTTGGTTTATATCATTCATACAGACAAGCAGTATCATCATTGGATGCTGCCAAGCCCCTCCATAGCAACCAAACAGAGTACCCTAGCAACCGTTTACAAGGACCTATATCTCTGCATCAGAACATCGTAGAGGCATGGGGGTTGGGTCTTTTGACTCAGACTGGCAAATAGTCTTTAAATATCACCCCATAAATTGTAT
Source organism: Gobio occitaniae (assembly GCA_033150135.1). Taxonomy (NCBI): domain Eukaryota; kingdom Metazoa; phylum Chordata; class Actinopteri; order Cypriniformes; family Gobionidae; genus Gobio; species Gobio occitaniae. The sequence continues at coordinate 49,066 of JARQWZ010000585.1, read as the reverse complement.
AGCCACTCCATAGCAACCATATAGAGTACCCTAGCAACCGTACAAACACATGAATAGGACATATCTCAGCTCCACAACATCGTACAGACTTGGGGGTGGCCTCTTTTGTTTCGGGTGAGAATCCAGTACACACAACATAGCATCCGAGAGGATTTTTTTGCCACTGCAAGCACCACTCACATTTTCTTCAGGAAATGTACATTCTAGTTAGTGGTGCTTGCGTAGCAAGGCATCACTATTACTATCTAGCCCCAGAACGGTTTTAGTGATGCCTTGCGAAGCAAGGCATCACCATCACTCTCAAACATACTTATTAGTGTTGCTTGTGAAGCAAGGCATCAATATTGTTATTCTCCATACTTATTATTATTATTGGGGCTTGCGTAGCAAGCCATAAATATTAATATCTCGGTTTATTATTATTCTTCTTCTTCTTCTGGACACTTTTTCGGCGCGCTACTCCTCCCACAAATTTTGTCACAGACCCATGAATGAGGCGTCAAATCGACCGGCCTATACGGGAATGGTGTGCTATATCTTTTCTAAGGGATCGGGGGTGCGATGTTCGCCCCAGGGGCGAAAAAGTAACCGAAAAGTCAATGGGATTTAACATTGCGGAAACTTTGACCCCTCATAGCTCCGAGCGAGGATTTCCGAGGAACTCGTGTGTCACCACATTTGAAGAGGCTGACAGGCCCTGTAAGATGACACATCACAATGGGGTATAAGTTGTACCCCTGGGGCGCTAGAGCTCCCCAAATTTCCTCAAATTTCCCCATTGACTTATAATGGGGAGGGACGTCCCATAAAACTCATGTGTTTCTCTTACTATGGGAAATTGCATAGGGATTTTGTATTGACCATAGCTCTGGCTCACAGTGTCTCAGAGACAAGGGGGTGGGCTCAATTTACTCAGACAGCCAATCACTATCTCAGGATTATTGTCAACATATGAAGCCACGCCCTAGCAACCATTTAGAGCTCCCTAGCAACTGATCCCATAGACTTCCATTGAAAGAGATCAAAGGGATATCTTTTGATAGAAGTGTCATAGAATTACGAGGGTGGGTTTGTTTGACTCGGGGCATCAACAGCTAATCACAAATCACCTTCAACACTTCCTAGCCACGCCCTAGCAACCATTATCAAGCAGCCTAGCAACCGTTAACCAAGACCGATATCTCTGCCTCAGAACATCATAGAGACATGGGGGTTGGTTTATATCATTCATACAGACAAGCAGTATCATCATTGGATGCTGCCAAGCCCCTCCATAGCAACCAAACAGAGTACCCTAGCAACCGTTTACAAGGACCTATATCTCTGCATCAGAACATCGTAGAGGCATGGGGGTTGGGTCTTTTGACTCAGACTGGCAAATAGTCTTTAAATGTCACCCCATAAATTGTATAGCCACTCCATAGCAACCATATAGAGTACCCTAGCAACCGTACAAACACATGAATAGGACATATCTCAGCTCCACAACATCGTACAGACTTGGGGGTGGCCTCTTTTGTTTCGGGTGAGAATCCAGTACACACAACATAGCATCCGAGAGGATTTTTTTGCCACGGCAAGCACCACTCACATTTTCTTTAGGAAATGTACATTCTAGTATTTAATATCTCACCCCAGATCGGTTTATTATTTTTATTATTCCGGACAACATTTTGACGCGCTACTCCTCCCGCACCGTTTGTCACAGACCCATGAATGAGGCGTCAAAACGTGCGGCTTAATCGGGAATGGTGTGCTATATCTTTTCTAAGGGGTCGGGGGTGCGGTGTTCGCCCCAGGGGCGAAAAAGTAGCGAAAAAAATCCCATAGACTTAACATTGCAAAAATTTTTAACGAGTCATAACTCTGAGCGAGGATTTCGTAGAAACTCGTGTGTCACCTCATTTGAAGAAGCTGACAGGCCCTTTAAGATGACACATCGCAAAGGGGTGTGAGTTGTACCCCTGGGGTGCAGGAGCTGCCTAAATTTCCCCCATTGACTTATAATGGGGAGGGACGTCCCATAAAACTCATGTGTTTCTCTTACAATGGGAAATTGCATAGGGATTTTGTATTGACCATAGCTCTGGCTCACAGTGTCTCAGAGACAAGGGGGTGGGCTCAATTTACTCAGACAGCCAATCACTATCTCAGGATGATTGTCAACCTATGAAGCCACGCCCTAGCAACCATTTAGAGCTCCCTAGCAACTGATCCCATAGACTTCCATTGAAAGAGATCAAAGGGATATCTTTGGATAGAAGTGTCATAGAAACACGAGGGTGGGTTTGTTTGACTCGGGGCATCAACAGCCAATCACAAATCACCTTCAACACTTCCTAGCCACGCCCTAGCAACCATTATCAAGCAGCCTAGCAACCGTTTACCAAGACCTTTATCTCTGTCTCAGAACATCATGGAGGCATGGGGGTTGGTTTATATCGTTCATACTGACAAGCAGCCTTTGGAGTATCATCATTGGCAGCTGCCACAACACTCCATAGCAACCAAACAGAGTGCCCTAGCAACCGTTTACCAAGACCTATATCTCTGCCTCAGAACATCATAGAGACATGGGGGTTGGTTTATATCATTCATACAGACAAGCAGTATCATCAATGGATGCTGCCAAGCCCCCCTAGCAACCAAACAGAGTACCCTAGCAACCGTATACCAAGACCTATATCTCTGCTTCAGAACATCATAGAGGCATGGGGGTTGGTTTATATCATTCATACAGACAAACAGTATCATCATTGGATGCTGCCAAACCCCTCCGTAGCAACCAAACAGAGTACCCTAGCAACCGTTTACCAAGACCTATATCTCTGCCTCAGAACATCCTAGAGACATGGGGGTTGGTTTATATCATTCATACAGACAAGCAGTATCATCATTGGATGCTGCCAAGCCCCTCCATAGCAACCAAACAGAGTACCCTAGCAACCGTTTACAAGGACCTATATCTCTGCATCAGAACATCGTAGAGGCATGGGGGTTGGGTCTTTTGACTCAGACTGGCAAATAGTCTTTAAATATCACCCCATAAATTGTATAGCCACTCCATAGCAACCATATAGAGTACCCTAGCAACCGTACAAACACATGAATAGGACATATCTCAGCTCCACAACATCGTACAGACTTGGGGGTGGCCTCTTTTGTTTCGGGTGAGAATCCAGTACACACAACATAGCATCCGAGAGGATTTTTTTGCCACTGCAAGCACCACTCACATTTTCTTCAGGAAATGTACATTCTAGTTATTATTATTCTTATAATTATTCTTCCACACAAAATTTCGGCGCGCTACTCCTCCCACAAATTTTGTCACAGACCCACGAATGAGGCATCAAATCGTGCGTCTTATACGGGAATGGTGTGCTATATCTTTTCTAAGGGGTCGGGGGTGCGATGTTCGCCCCAGGGGCAAAAAAGTAGCCGAAAAATCCCATTGACTTAACATTGCGACCAACTTTGACCCCTTGTAGCTCCGACCGAGGATTTCGTAGAAACTCGTGACTTACCACATTTGAAGAGGCTGACAGGCCCTGTAAGATGACACATCTCAATGGGGTGTGAGTTGTACCCCTGGGGTGCTAGAGCTCCCCAAATTTCCCCATTGACTTATAATGGGGAGGGACGTCCCATTAAACGCATGTGTTTCTCTTACAATGGGAAATTGCATAGGGATTTTGTATTGACCATAGCTCTGGCACACAGTGTCTCAGAGACAAGGGGGTGGACTCAATTTACTCAGACAGCCAATCACTATCTCAGGATGATTGTCAACCTATGAAGCCACGCCCTAGCAACCATTTAGAGCTCCCTAGCAACTGATCCCATAGACTTCCATTGAAAGAGATCAAAGGGATATCTTTGGATAGAAGTGTCATAGAAACACGAGGGTGGGTTTGTTTGACTCGGGGCATCAACAGCCAATCATAAATCACCGTCAACAGTTCCTAGCCACGCCCTAGCAACCATTATCAAGCAGCCTAGCAACCGTTTAGCAACACCAATATCTCTGCCTCAGAACATCATAGAGACATGGGGGTTGGTTTATATCATTCATACAGACAAGCAGTATCATCATTGGATGCTGCCACGCCACTCCATAGCAACCAAACAGAGTACCCTAGCAACCGTATACCAAGACCTATATCTCTGCTTCGGAACATCGTAGAGACATGGGGGTTGGTTTATATCATTCATACAGACAAGCAGTATCATCATTGGATGCTGCCAAGCCCCCTTAGCAACCAAACAGAGTACCCTAGCAACCATATACCAAGACCTATATCTCTGCTTCAGAACATCATAGAGACATGGGGGTTGGTTTATATCATTCATACAGACAAGCAGTATCATCATTGGATGCTGCCAAGCCCCCTTAGCAACCAAACAGAGTACCCTAGCAACCATATACCAAGACCTATATCTCTGCTTCAGAACATCATAGAGACATGGGGGTTGGTTTATATCATTCATACAGACAAGCAGTATCATCATTGGATGCTGCCAAGCCCCCTTAGCAACCAAACAGAGTACCCTAGCAACCATATACCAAGACCTATATCTCTGCCTCAGAACATCATAGAGACATGGGGGTTGGTTTATATCATTCATACAGACAAGCAGTATCATCATTGGATGCTGCCAAGCCCCCCTAGCAACCAAACAGAGTACCCTAGCAACCGTATACCAAGACCTATATCTCTGCCTCAGAACATCATAGAGACATGGGGGTTGGTTTATATCATTCATACAGACAAGCAGTATCATCATTGGATGCTGCCAAGCCCCCCTAGCAACCAAACAGAGTACCCTAGCAACCGTATACCAAGACCTATATCTCTGCTTCAGAACATCATAGAGGCATGGGGGTCGGTTTATATCATTCATACAGACAAGCAGTATCATCATTGGATGCTGCCAAGCCCCCTTAGCAACCAAACAGAGTACCCTAGCAACCATATACCAAGACCTATATCTCTGCTTCAGAACATCATAGAGACATGGGGGTTGGTTTATATCATTCATACAGACAAGCAGTACCATCATTGGATGCTGCCAAGCCCCCTTAGCAACCAAACAGAGTACCCTAGCAACCGTTTACCAAGACCTATATCTCTGCATCAGAACATCGTAGAGACATGGGGGTTGGTTTATATCATTCATACTGACAAGCAGTATCATCATTGGATGCTGCCAAGCCACTCCATAGCAACCAAACAGAGTACCCTAGCAACCGTTTACCAAGACCTATATCTCTGTCCCAGAACAACCTACAGACATGTTGCTTGGCTTTTTTGCATCCCAGTAGCATCCGGGTGGCGAGTTTTGCCACGGCAAGCACCACTCACATTTTCTTCAGGAAATGTACATTCTAGTTCTTATAATTATTCTTCCACACAAAATTTCGGCGCGCTACTCCTCCCACAAATTTTGTCACAGACCCACGAATGAGGCATCAAATCGTGCGTCTTATACGGGAATGGTGTGCTATATCTTTTCTAAGGGGTCGGGGGTGCGATGTTCGCCCCAGGGGCAAAAAAGTAGCCGAAAAATCCCATTGACTTAACATTGCGACCAACTTTGACCCCTTGTAGCTCCGACCGAGGATTTCGTAGAAACTCGTGACTTACCACATTTGAAGAGGCTGACAGGCCCTGTAAGATGACACATCTCAATGGGGTGTGAGTTGTACCCCTGGGGTGCTAGAGCTCCCCAAATTTCCCCATTGACTTATAATGGGGAGGGACGTCCCATTAAACGCATGTGTTTCTCTTACAATGGGAAATTGCATAGGGATTTTGTATTGACCATAGCTCTGGCACACAGTGTCTCAGAGACAAGGGGGTGGACTCAATTTACTCAGACAGCCAATCACTATCTCAGGATGATTGTCAACCTATGAAGCCACGCCCTAGCAACCATTTAGAGCTCCCTAGCAACTGATCCCATAGACTTCCATTGAAAGAGATCAAAGGGATATCTTTGGATAGAAGTGTCATAGAAACACGAGGGTGGGTTTGTTTGACTCGGGGCATCAACAGCCAATCATAAATCACCGTCAACAGTTCCTAGCCACGCCCTAGCAACCATTATCAAGCAGCCTAGCAACCGTTTAGCAACACCAATATCTCTGCCTCAGAACATCATAGAGACATGGGGGTTGGTTTATATCATTCATACAGACAAGCAGTATCATCATTGGATGCTGCCACGCCACTCCATAGCAACCAAACAGAGTACCCTAGCAACCGTATACCAAGACCTATATCTCTGCTTCGGAACATCGTAGAGACATGGGGGTTGGTTTATATCATTCATACAGACAAGCAGTATCATCATTGGATGCTGCCAAGCCCCCTTAGCAACCAAACAGAGTACCCTAGCAACCATATACCAAGACCTATATCTCTGCTTCAGAACATCATAGAGACATGGGGGTTGGTTTATATCATTCATACAGACAAGCAGTATCATCATTGGATGCTGCCAAGCCCCCTTAGCAACCAAACAGAGTACCCTAGCAACCATATACCAAGACCTATATCTCTGCTTCAGAACATCATAGAGACATGGGGGTTGGTTTATATCATTCATACAGACAAGCAGTATCATCATTGGATGCTGCCAAGCCCCCTTAGCAACCAAACAGAGTACCCTAGCAACCATATACCAAGACCTATATCTCTGCCTCAGAACATCATAGAGACATGGGGGTTGGTTTATATCATTCATACAGACAAGCAGTATCATCATTGGATGCTGCCAAGCCCCCCTAGCAACCAAACAGAGTACCCTAGCAACCGTATACCAAGACCTATATCTCTGCCTCAGAACATCATAGAGACATGGGGGTTGGTTTATATCATTCATACAGACAAGCAGTATCATCATTGGATGCTGCCAAGCCCCCCTAGCAACCAAACAGAGTACCCTAGCAACCGTATACCAAGACCTATATCTCTGCTTCAGAACATCATAGAGGCATGGGGGTCGGTTTATATCATTCATACAGACAAGCAGTATCATCATTGGATGCTGCCAAGCCCCCTTAGCAACCAAACAGAGTACCCTAGCAACCATATACCAAGACCTATATCTCTGCTTCAGAACATCATAGAGACATGGGGGTTGGTTTATATCATTCATACAGACAAGCAGTATCATCATTGGATGCTGCCAAGCCCCCTTAGCAACCAAACAGAGTACCCTAGCAACCGTTTACCAAGACCTATATCTCTGCATCAGAACATCGTAGAGACATGGGGGTTGGTTTATATCATTCATACTGACAAGCAGTATCATCATTGGATGCTGCCAAGCCACTCCATAGCAACCAAACAGAGTACCCTAGCAACCGTTTACCAAGACCTATATCTCTGTCCCAGAACAACCTACAGACATGTTGCTTGGCTTTTTTGCATCCCAGTAGCATCCGGGTGGCGAGTTTTGCCACGGCAAGCACCACTCACATTTTCTTCAGGAAATGTACATTCTAGTTCTTATTATTCTTTATTCTGGACACTTTTTCGGCGCGCTTCTCCTCCCACATTTTTTGTCACAGACCCATGAATGAGGCGTCAAAACGTGCGGCCTATACGGGAATAGTGTGCTATATCTTTTCTAAGGGGTCGGGGGTACGATGTTCGCCCCAGGGGCGAAAAAGTAGCCGAAAAATCCCATTGACTTAACATTGCGACCAACTTTGACCCCTCGTAGCTCCGAGCGAGGATTTCGTAGAAACTCGTGGGTCACCACATTTGAAGAGGCTGACAGGCCCTGTAAGAAGACACATCGCAATGGGGTGTGAGTTGTACCCCTGGGGCGCTACAGCTGCCCAAAATTCCTAAAATTTGCCCCCAGTCATTGTCTATGGGGAGGATGTCCCATTAAACTCATGTGTTTCTCTTACTGGATTTTGTATTGACCATAGCTCTGGCTCACAGTGTCTCAGAGACAAGGGGGTGGGCTCAATTTACTCAGACAGCCAATCACTATCTCAGGATCATTGTGAACCTATGAAGCCACGCCTTAGCAACCATTTAGAGCTCCCTAGCAACTGATCCCATAGACTTCCATTGAAAGAGATCAAAGGGATATCTTTGGATAGAAGTGTCATAGAAACACGAGGGTGGGTTTGTTTGACTCGGGGCATAAACAGCCAATCATAAATCACCGTCAACACTTCCTAGCCACGCCCTAGCAACCATTATTAAGCAGCCAAGCAACCGTTTAGCAACACCAATATCTCTGCCTCAGAACATCATAGAGGCATGGGGGTTGGTTTATATCATTCATACTGACAAGCAGCCTTTGGAGTATCATCATTGGATGCTGCCAAGCCACTCCATAGCAACCAAACAGAGTACCCTAGCAACCGTTTACCAAGACCTATATCTCTGCATCAGATCATCATAGAGACATGGGGGTAGTTTTATATCATTCATTATGACAACCAGTATCATCATTGGATACTTCCATGCCACTCCATAGCAACCAAACAGAGTACCCTAGCAACCGTTTACCAAGACCTGTATCTCAGCCCCAGAACATCCTACAGACATGGGGGTTGGTTTATATCATTCATACAGACAAGCAGTATCATCATTGGATGCTGCCAAGCCCCTCCATAGCAACCAAACAGAGTACCCTAGCAACCGTTTACCAAGACCTATATCTCTGCCTCAGAACATCATAGAGGCATGGGGGTTGGTTTATATCATTCATACAGACAAGCAGTATCATCATTGGATGCTGCCAAGCCCCTCCATAGCAACCAAACAGAGTACCCTAGCAACCGTTTACCAAGACCTATATCTCTGCCTCAGAACATCATAGAGACATGGGGGTTGGTTTATATCATTCATACAGACAAGCACTATCATCATTGGATGCTGCCAAGCCCCCTTAGCAACCAAACAGAGTACCCTAGCAACCATATACCAAGACCTATATCTCTGCCTCAGAACATCATAGAGACATGGGGGTTGGTTTATATCATTCATACAGACAAGCAGTATCATCATTGGATGCTGCCAAGCCCCCCTAGCAACCAAACAGAGTACCCTAGCAACCGTATACCAAGACCTATATCTCTGCTTCAGAACATCATAGAGGCATGGGGGTTGGTTTATATCATTCATACAGACAAGCAGTATCATCATTGGATGCTGCCAAACCCCTCCATAGCAACCAAACAGAGTACCCTAGCAACCGTTTACCAAGACCCATATCTCTGCCTCAGAACATCCTAGAGACATGGGGGTTGCTTTATATCATTCATACAGACAAGCAGTATCATCATTGGATGCTGCCAAGCCCCTCCATAGCAACCAAACAGAGTACCCTAGCAACCGTTTACAAGGACCTATATCTCTGCATCAGAACATCGTAGAGGCATGGGGGTTGGGTCTTTTGACTCAGACTGGCAAATAGTCTTTAAATGTCACCCCATAAATTGTATAGCCACTCCATAGCAACCATATAGAGTACCCTAGCAACCGTACAAACACATGAATAGGACAGATCTCAGCTCCACAACATCGTACAGACTTGGGGGTGGCCTCTTTTGTTTCGGGTGAGAATCCAGTACACACAACATAGCATCCGAGAGGATTTTTTTGCCACGGCAAGCACCACTCACATTTTCTTCAGGAAATGTACATTCTAGTTATTCTTTATTCTTATTCCGGACAACATTTTGTCCCGCTACTCCTCCCACAGTTTTTGACACAGACCCATGAATGAGGTGTCAAAACGTGCGGCTTAATCGGGAATGGTGTGCTATATCTTTTCTAAGGGGTCGGGGGTGCGGTGTTCGCCCCAGGGGCGAAAAAGTAGCGAAAAAAATCCCATAGACTTAACATTGCGAAAATTTTTAACGAGTCATAACTCTGAGCGAGGATTTCGTAGAAACTCGTGTGTCACCACATTTGAAGAGGCTGACAGGCCCTGTAAGATGACACATCTCAATGGGGTATAAGTTGTACCCCTGGGGCGCTAGAGCTCCCCAAATTTCCTCAAATTTCCCCATTGACTTATAATGGAGAGGGACGTCCCATAAAACTCATGCGTTTCTCTTACTATGGGAAATTGCATAGGGATTTTGTATTGACCATAGCTCTGGCTCACAGTGTCTCAGAGACAAGGGGGTGGGCTCAATTTACTCAGACAGCCAATCACTATCTCAGGATGATTGTCAACCTATGAAGCCACGCCCTAGCAACCATTTAGAGCTCCCTAGCAACTGATCCCATAGACTTCAATTGAAAGAGATCAAAGGGATATCTTTTGATAGAAGTGTCATAGAAACACGAGGGTGGGTTTGTTTGACTCGGGGCATCAACAGCCAATCACAAGTCACCTTCAACACTTCCTAGCCACGCCCTAGCAACCATTATCAAGCAGCCTAGCAACCGTTAACCAAGACCGATATCTCTGCCTCAGAACATCATAGAGGCATGGGGGTTGGTTTATATAATTCATACTGACAAGCAGCCTTTGACATATTGTCATTGGATGCTGCCAAGCCCCTCCATAGCAAACAAACAGAGTACCCTAGCAACCGTTTACCAAGACCTATATCTCTGCCTCAGAACATCATAGAGACATGGGGGTTGATTTATATCATTCATACAGACAAGCAGTATCATCATTGGATGCTGCCAAGCCCCCCTAGCAACCAAACAGAGTACCCTAGCAACCGTATACCAAGACCTATATCTCTGCTTCAGAACATCGTAGAGACATGGGGGTTGGTTTATATCATTCATACAGACAAGCAGTATCATCATTGGATGCTGCCAAGCCCCCCTAGCAACCAAACAGAGTACCCTAGCAACCATATACCAAGACCTATATCTCTGCTTCAGAACATCATAGAGACATGGGGGTTGGTTTATATCATTCATACAGACAAGCAGTATCATCATTGGATGCTGCCAAGCCCCCTTAGCAACCAAACAGAGTACCCTAGCAACCATATACCAAGACCTATATCTCTGCCTCAGAACATCATAGAGACATGGGGGTTGGTTTATATCATTCATACAGACAAGCAGTATCATCATTGGATGCTGCCAAGCCCCCCTAGCAACCAAACAGAGTACCCAAGCAACCATATACCAAAACCTATATCTCTGCTTCAGAACATCATAGAGACATGGGGGTTGGTTTATATCATTCATACAGACAAGCAGTATCATCATTGGATGCTGCCAAGCCCCCCTAGCAACCAAACAGAGTACCCTAGCAACCGTATACCAAGACCTATATCTCTGCTTCAGAACATCATAGAGGCATGAAGGTTGGTTTATATCATTCATACAGACAAGCAGTATCATCATTGGATGCTGCCAAACCCCTCCATAGCAACCAAACAGAGTACCCTAGCAACCGTTTACCAAGACCTATATCTCTGCCTCAGAACATCCTAGAGACATGGGGGTTGGTTTATATCATTCATACAGACAAGCAGTATCATCATTGGATGCTGCCAAGCCCCTCCATAGCAACCAAACAGAGTACCCTAGCAACCGTTTACAAGGACCTATATCTCTGCATCAGAACATCGTACAGACATGGGGGTTGGTTTATATTATTCATACTGACAAGCAGTATCATCATTGAATGTTGCCAAAACATTCCATAGCAACCAACCAGAGTTCCCTAGCAACCGTTTACCAAGACCTATATCTCTGCATCAGAACATCGTAGAGACATGGGGGTTGGTTTATATCATTCATACTGACAAGCAGTATCATCATTGGATGCTGCCAAGCCACTCCATAGCAACCAAACAGAGTACCCTAGCAACCGTTTACCAAGACCTGTTTACATTGCGGAGACTTTGACCCCTCATAACTCTGAGAGAGGATTTCGGAGAAACTCGTGGGTCACCACATTTGAAGAGGCTGACAGGCCCTGTAAGATGACACATCACAATGGGGTGTAAGTTGTACCCCTGGGGTGCTAGAGCTCCCCAAATTTCATCAAATTTCCCCATTGACTTATAATGGAGAGGGACGTCCCATTAAACGCATGTGTTTCTCTTACAATGGGAAATTGCATAGGGATTTTGTATTGACCATAGCTCTGGCTCACAGTGTCTCAGAGACAAGGGGGTGGGCTCGATTTACTCAGACAGCCAATCACTATCTCAGGATGATTGTCAACCTATGAAGCCACGCCCTAGCAACCATTTAGAGCTCCCTAGCAACTGATCCCATAGACTTCCATTGAAAGAGATCAAAGGGATATCTTTTGATAGAAGTGTCATAGAATTACGAGGGTGGGTTTGTTTGACTCGGGGCATCAACAGCCAATCACAAATCACCTTCAACACTTCCTAGCCACGCCCTAGCAACCATTATCAAGCAGCCTAGCAACAGTTAACCAAGACCGATATCTCTGCCTCAGAACATCATAGAGGCATGGGGGTTGGTTTATATAATTCATACTGACAAGCAGCCTTTGAAATATTGTCATTGGATGCTGCCAAGCCACTCCATAGCAACCAAAAAGAGTACCCTAGCAACCGTTTACCAAGACCTATATCTCTGCCTCAGAACATCATAGAGGCATGGGGGTTGGTTTATATCATTCATACAGACAAGCAGTATCATCAATGGATGCTGCAAAGCCCCCTTAGCAACCAAACAGAGTACCCTAGCAACCATATACCAAGACCTATATCTCTGCCTCAGAACATCATAGAGACATGGGGGTTGGTTTATATCATTCATACAGACAAGCAGTATCATCAATGGATGCTGCAAAGCCCCCCTAGCAACCAAACAGAGTACCCTAGCAACCGTATACCAAGACCTATATCTCTGCTTCAGAACATCATAGAGGCATGGGGGTTGGTTTATATCATTCATACAGACAAACAGTATCATCATTGGATGCTGCCAAACCCCTCCGTAGCAACCAAACAGAGTACCCTAGCAACCGTTTACCAAGACCTATATCTCTGCCTCAGAACATCCTAGAGACATGGGGGTTGGTTTATATAATTCATACAGACAAGCAGTATCATCATTGGATGCTGCCAAGCCCCTCCATAGCAACCAAACAGAGTACCCTAGCAACCGTTTACAAGGACCTATATCTCTGCATCAGAACATCGTAGAGGCATGGGGGTTGGGTCTTTTGACTCAGACTGGCAAATAGTCTTTAAATGTCACCCCATAAATTGTATAGCCACTCCATAGCAACCATATAGAGTACACTAGCAACCGTACAAACACATGAATAGGACATATCTCAGCTCCACAACATCGTACAGACTTGGGGGTGGCCTCTTTTGTTTCGGGTGAGAATCCAGTACACACAACATAGCATCCGAGAGGATTTTTTTGCCACGGCAAGCACCACTCACATTTTCTTCAGGAAATGTACATTCTAGTTTTTATTTAGTATTATGTTTTATTACTTTTCATTATTATTTGTATAATGTACAATGTAAAGTCAGGCTGTGTTGAACATGTGTCCCAAGGAGAGACATGGATGAGCTATATTTGTTACAGGAATGTGCATACTTATAGAACATGTTTCCACTGATGCATACAGTAGCATGCATCTGTTCATGATGTATTGTCAACTGATTCTTTATAAGATAAGTGGATTGAGCAACATATGTAAGCTTGAAAGTAGAATATCCTATACACAGTGTCAGAAATATTGATTTATGGCTTTATTTATGACTATAATTATGTCCACGTGTCACTCAAACTGACAGGTCAGGGGTCTGTCAATGGATGTATTTATGAGGGTTGTCACCCTGATTGACAGGTCACGAGTGTCAATCAGAAATAGGGTCTGTTGGATTTATAACCCCCCCCCACCCCCCCCCCCTCCCCCCCCAGTGTTTTACGACCATTTTGCTGAAGTTTGTTTATTTAAATAAGGTTTAGAGGCAACACTATTGAAGACAAGAGCTCATTCAACATCTCTCCTTTTGCAATGGCTGGTCCAAAAAACCCTAAAACTACTAGAAAAGTAATGTGTATTTCATCAACAAGAGGGCCTATTGAAATAGTTGAAAAGCTGACATTTGCGCCAAAGAAGAGACAAAATATTGGTTTAATAAAGTTTCTTCATGATGAGAAACTGATTGTGAAGCGTGATTTCTCAATGTCTGGTGGTCGTGTAGGCCATTTTGTGTTTGACAAGCTGACAAGGACCGTGAAGATCTACGCTGTGGATGTTGGAGATGAATTTACATCACAAGACCCCTGCTTGATTTTCCCAGCAAAAGACTGGTTTATATTTTTCAACTACGTTTGGAGGGATTTGAATGACTGCAGTGGGGATCCGATGTACATCGCTGAGTGGGATGGCGCGACTCCCAACACAAGATTTCGTGTCATCGGGGATCATAGTAACAAACTACCAGACGACTGTTTATATTTTTGGCTGCAAAGACAAGACAACTCCACGAACGGGCATGGCCTATTCCAGAGATCGAGCACCATATGCACTACGACATGAAGTTTTTACTACAGTGGAAGGATATACACTTGTTTGACAATGTTTTTACAAGTATTAACAAAATGTTTGGATGGTGTGACATGTATGATCGCTACAATTCTGTAAAAGTGAAATTGTTTCACCCTGAACAAGTCGTCACCGCCCCCGAAGACCGCCTCTTAAACCCACCCACATATTACAAACATTAAAACGCCTGCAATTCTGTATACTCGTTACATTCGTACATCATGTCTCAAGAAACAGCATCTGACTACTGCTACAGCAACACCCCTGAGACTGCACCGGCGATGGCTGATGACAATGCTATGACGGCGGAACCCTCCCCCCCACAAACTAGTGACAACAGCTGGTTGGATAGATTTTGCATGGATCTGGGGTATCACAATCTGACATTTCTTACAACACCATACGGCAACACTGGAGCTATAGCTGGAGCTGCGGCCTATGATACATACTTTGATGACCTGACACACACAATCTCTTTAAACCAGGACTCAAGCACATAATAGCTCAAGCATTGAGCCGTTGTGGTTTGAGAATTCACCCCCAGAGAATCCAGGGATCTGTGGAAACTATATTGCATGATCTGCGTGACGAGGTTTACATTGTGGAAAAACTTCGTCAAGTCAGAGAGAAAATTGTGGATGTCAACAGTGAACAGATTGTCTATGATGCAGTGGATTGTTGGAAGGCCCCTGCACATGCTGTCTGACTGTAATACTGAAATGGGGAATACATGTTGTACAATGGGGTTGGCAAAAAGTCTACTTAAACAACGTATTAGATGTGAAATGACGAACTTAATGTATAATATCATTAACGATAGTGTTGATGTACCTGTTGCTGTAAATGTCTGTGTTGTTGATCCCAAACGGTTAACAAATCTCAAGAAACAAATGTCTAATGTAAGAGATATATCAAATGAGTGGACAGATATGATGCGTATGTGTATTAATAAGGGTGAACCAATTTGTGGAACTATTAGAAAAATACTAGATATGGTGACTGAATGCGGTAGTTGTATTAGAATAGCCGACATTCTGTGTATGTGCACGTATGTGACTGATTTATGAGTAATCACCATGTCCGGAAATGGTCAAACTGATGTTTGTGAAAATGTTGAAACATTAATTGAATACATTCTTGAGAAAAACATTGTGATGTGTATACATTTTCTACAGTACCTCAATAATGTATGATGTACGATGTCGTTGTACGCTTTTACTGAAATAAAAACCCAAAACACATACATCATCCGTGTTATTCTTTTGTGGAGACTAAAGAGACAATATGTCTGAAGAAGAAATGAAAAATATTTATTATACACCTTCTAACCCTGGGTCATTAGGTGGTAAAAAACACTTAAAAGATGCAATTTTAAAAGAAACGGGTCATCGTTTAACCGATCAACAAGTGTCGGACTGGCTCGCGGGGGAAGATGCCTACACACTACACAGAACAGCTCCTCTAAAATACAAAAGGAATCGGGTTTTCGTCTATGGTGTTGATATGCAGTTCCAGGCCGATCTAGTCGATATGTCTGCATACTCCAAGGAAAATGACAATCATTTTCTGCTGACCTGTATAGATCTGTTCAGCAAATATGCATGGACGCGTGTGTTAAAAAACAAGAGTGGTGCTGAAGTGGCTAAAGCTTTTGAAACAATACTAAAAGAGGGGCGTGTCCCTTACAAACTGCAAACAGACAAAGGAAAAGGGTTTTATAACAAACATTTTCAAAGTATAGTAAAAAAGTACATCACACATTTTGCACCTGCCACAGAATTAAAGGCATGTGTTGTCGAGCGGTTTAATAGAACCTTAAAAGGTAGAATGTGGAGATATTTAACTGCTACAAACTCTAAACACTACATTGACATACTCCAAGACATAACGGATGGATATAATGCTAGCTACCATAGAAGTATTAAAATGAGACCAATAGATGTGTGTAAAGAGAACGAAAATGTGGTGTTTCATAATCTATACGGTGCTAACGGTGTTCGCGGTACCAGTCAAAAATGTAAACATAAAACTGGTGACATTGTTCGTATTTCTAAAGTACGAGGTCCCTTCACAAAAGGGTATGAGGAAAATTACACACAGGAGTTTTTCACTATAACGGCATGCATCCCACGTAACCCACCCGTCTACAGATTGTGTGATTATGACAATGAAGTAATTGACGGTGTTTTTTATGAGGAGGAATTACAAAAAATGTTTGTGAATGATAAGACATTTAAAGTGGAAAATTTTTTAGACAAGAAACGAAAAGGTCGAGAGACATATGTACTTTGCCGTTGGCTTGGATGGCCGGAAAAATTTACATCTTGGGTGAATCTGAAAGAGCTGGCCAATGTACAGGTGGCGTAAAATAAAAAGATCCACATGGAATGCACACATTCATTTTATAAACGATCATGGCTGAGGATGGATTTTATGTCACGCTGCCTTGCAATGCTTCGCTAGCTGTTTATCCGGAAAATCGTATATCTAGTTACACAACCAGACTAGCAAGAACTATAAACCTAAAAGGAAATGCGGAAGTCGGGTTGATTGAATTTGAATATCCTGTGTCGTGGTACACATTTAACAAGGAAGATGCTGGTTTCATACTCAACAATGGCGAAACAACTGTGAAAAATGACAAGATGTACAATACAGTATATCGTGATGAAGACAAAGAGATCGAGATCTTCATCAACAGTGAACAAAACATTTTGAATGTACTTTACAATCTAAAGTCAGGATATTATGATATCGTTTTTTTGATCAGGGAGATAAATGCAAATCTCCCCCCTCGGATGAGTCTTGGTTTTGACCATGTTAAAAATATGGTATTTCTGAAAGCCCCACCTAAAATGTCATTGACATTTTATGGGAAGCTTGCTGTTATTTTAGGTTTAAAGCCTGGAGTTCCATTAGAATCTGAGCGAACAGGCAGTGGACCCCCTTCCTGTGACGTATGCCCCCTATCAAGCAGACATAAATGGTGGCTTCTATACATTATACGCATACACAGATATTATAGAATATCAAACGGTTGGCGATGCCCATGTGCCTCTACTACGATGCGTTCATATTGATGGTGAGAATAATAATGTAGTCAGTGTTAGATACGATAGTGTGCATTACGCACCTATAAACAAATCTTCCATAACAGACATAACCATACAAGTGAAAGACGATCAAAATAGTGCGGTTTAGCTACGGGAAGGTGTGTGCCAAACTACACTTCAGACCAGTGAAACAGTGTGTGTTTTAATAAATTTTGAAAATGGTGTATTTCAATACACACAGAATGGATGTTGAGCGGTATGTGTCATATTATAAGAATCAGGCTGGAAACGGACTTCCTGGTTTTTCTGGGGGCGGAGTCATGTATGGGGCTGGTCTCGGTGGGGTTTTTAGACATTTTTTCAGAATGGCTATACCGTTGCTAAAACGAGGATTTAGTATAGCCAAACCACATCTTAAATCGGCTGCAAAAAACATACTAAGTGATGTTGTTAGCAACACTTTATCAAGATCTTTTAATAACAACAACACTCAAGACGGGTCAGGTCTAATGGTGATGTCTCGCAAAAGAACATCTAGACCTCCAGGCGTGCGGAGGAGTGGCCAAGCTCAGAAGAAAACAAAAAGCATGCCTAAGAAGGTGTCAGTCGTAAAGAGCAAACGCAAGGAGACGGCAAAACGTAAAACAACGGCAAAAGCAAAAAGATCTGCTAAAACAATATTTTAGATCATGGCTTTACTACACATGTCAGGAGTGTTTAAAATCAGAACTGGATCTGTTCATCGTACCGCTGACTCAAACAGCTATTGAAAAAAACACATATAGAAGTCCCCCCATTATCCGCAATACTGGACACTTCGCCATTGGAGTTTTTTATAGCCGGGAATGGCGAAGATTATATAGACCTAAACAACACACTGGTGTTTTTGCGTCTAAAAATCACAAACCCTGATGGCACAGATATTGCAGACGGGGCCCCAGTGGGGCTTATTAACTACGCAGGAGCTACGATTTTTTCACAAGTGGACGTGTCATTGGGGGATAGGTTAATAATACAGAGCTCTAACACTTATCCGTATCGATGTATTATAGAATGTCTTATCAATTATGGTAAAGATGCTCTTGAAACAACATTCTCCGCTGGGCTATTTTACAAAGACACAGCGGGTCATATGGATGTGACCGATCCTGCTGCTGGAAATCATGGTCTGACAAAGAGAGCTGCCTTCAGCAATGCTAGTAATGTAGTGGAGCTTCTGGCACCCATCCATAGTGATCTCTTCTTTCAAGAAAAACTTTTATTGAATGGTGTAGATGTTAAAATTCGAATGACAAGAGGAAAAGACGAATTTTGTTTAATGAGGAATGATGATGTGGCTTATAAACTAAACATCCTGTCAGCATCTTGGTTTGTGAAAAAAGTAACTGTGGCACCAGCTGTGAGACTGGGGCATGCTAAGTACCCCATCGATCGCGTGTGTGTGAAAAACTATTCTATACCTGCAGGTTCGCGTGTCTGTAACCAAGAAAATCTGTTTTTAGGAACTACCAAAATCGATCGTTCTGATTATGGTGGATAATGATGCATTTACAGGATCCTATGATAAAAATCCATTTGCCTTTAAGAATTTTTATTTAGAATATTTATCGGTGAATCTAGATGGCCGTTCATTTCCTTCTAAGCCGTTTCAGCCTGAATATGGAAGTGGTTCTGCAGTGCGAGAATTCTATCAATTAGCGTTGGCTTCTGGAAAACATCTAAGGAATCAAGCATTATCGATCGACAGAAGATTTTTTGCATGGATATACATTACATGCATACAACCTTACCCCCGATGAAGAATGTGCACAACATGTGTCACTTATTAAAACGGAAATATCAGACTAGATGCACGTTTTAGACAACCTCTACAACTAACTATTAGTTTAATCGTATATTCAATATATGATTGTATTATTGAGCTGTCAAATAGACGACAGGTCTTGCTTGATTACTATATATATATATATTTTTTATATAATTTTATATAAATATAATTTTTTTTTTCTTGTTGTTTATTAAATATATATATTTATTATTATTGTTATTATATTTTAATAATAATCATTTTAAAAAATAAAATAAAAATGGACACTATACAACTTACGACAATTCTGGATAAGATCTTCTGTGATACACATTTTCTTGGTGTGTTGCCATGTGACTATCTACCAAATACCCCTTTAAGAAAACTTCCGACATGTCTTGTTTTGAACACTCATCCGAGTTACCTCCCGGGTGAACATTGGTTAGCCATTTACATAAATGAGGATGGTGTGGGGTCTTTTTTCGACAGCTTCGGTAATAAGCCAGACCACGATCGTTTTCCATCAATGATCAATGATTTTCTAAACATAAATTCTGACGAGATACAATATTCCCCACTGCAAGTCCAAGATTTATCATCAGACACATGCGGCCAACATTGTGTGTTCTTCCTCTACCACATGACAAAGGGGTATGGTTATGATTATGTGATGAAATTGTATAGTGATGATTTTATACAAAATTACAAAACTGTGTCAGCATTTGTGAAAAAACTAAAACATTCTCAATGTAATGAAAATGCATTCAAATGTGTTCAATGTGTCCAGACGGGTGAAATGTTTCTTATGTTTAATGTTACAATGAACTAAATAAAGAAACAGATAATAACAAAATCAATCAAGTAAACACAAAACGTACAAACATTGTTAATTAAAAACTTATCCATTGACCATGATCAAGTGTGGGGGATTGGAAAACAGGGTCTTCCGAATAACTAGCACGTGTTCTAGATGTGTCTAGGGACTGTTTTCTACTTTTTTTAGATGACCTGTTTGATGCTGTCGTTTTGTCTTTGAAAGAGTTGATTGCATGTCTAACATAGTGATTCGGTACCATTGAATGCGGAATATTTAAAGTTGCAAATGCTTGCAGAAACTCATGCCATCCTGTAGGCCTTCGTTCATCAATAATCTTTTGTGGGGCCGTAACGCTTTTAATTAAATCCATCATGTGCGAGCCAGGGATGGTTTGACCTTTAAACACAAACTCCCCCGTGTCCAACCATGAAGTAACATCTTTCATTTTAGACATCTTATCTAAAATATATCGAATGTTTTTTACATTCCTTTTGGGAACATTCTTCAAAATATCGTCCACAACATCATCTAGATCATCTTGGACCCTCACACTGGAGGTTTATGCTGGTTCTTCTTTATCAGATTGAACATGTGGCGGTAGTGTTAACGTTAACGTGTTGGTTTCACTGTCCCCGTTTCTACAAATTGAACAAATAAAAACCTTTGCAAAACAGATGTGTACATCTTGGCTTTTTCATAGGGATCGAGATTAGATGTGTGCAAAATATTCCATATTGTCACATCTAAATCATTTTCCACATGCTGTTGAATAGACTCGCGCGGTGCACCAGTTTTTAGTTTATCCAACTGATGTTGGGGGACTAGAAACATTCTCTCTGCATGTTCCATACCTCAGATTATTTAGAGGTAATCAATCCTGTTCTAAAAGGAATTGCAACGCTTAAAAGTGGAAGAAAACCACCCTGTTGATTTATCAACTGTCTCTTTTTCCTGACACCGATCTTTTTATTTGCAACAATTTTGATTTCAGTTTTTCTTCTCTTCAGTTTCTGGTATTGTTGGTGTGTGAGTGGGATATTACCATGAAGGACGTTTAGTGCTACTTCACACAGAGATAAAATGAACTCGTCTGTGGCTGACTGTAAAATAACACGTCTTTGTTTGGGTGTTGCTTTTAATAACACTTAAAAGAGAGAGGTTTCTTAAAAGTCTTGCAGACATTTTGTGTCACTGTTTTCTTTTCTGGATGTACACAACAGGGTGCTGTGTTAACAAATCTGTTCTGAGACGATACTGCTCAGGGATTCTTGATTTAAAATCAACCATGAGATACCCGTAAGGTGCATCGGTAGCATCAGCGTAGCATTCTATAAAAAAATGTGCATTTCCAGGATACATCTGTCTCCCTAACACATTAATCTGTGTTCTGTCTCTGGGGTTTTTAAACAAAATCAAATAATGTGCATTTAAGCTTATGGTCCTGCTGGACTTCCCCTGAAAAAACAGATTTTGAATGATGTAAAACACACTTACATTTTTATGATGTACATAAACAGTGAAAAGCTTCTCTATTATTTTGCTGTTGGATGCTTCCTGCATATAATCATCAATCACGAGTAAACTCGTCTTATCAGGAGGGAACAAAATACAATCATCCAGTGTCTGTGGAATTCCTTCAATAAATTTATTATCATGATACATTTTCAACAATTCATCATACAGTGGTTGCCATAAAGAATAAATTAAAACAATATTGTCGATATTTTTAGAAATGAACATTTCAGCATTTTGCAACAATTTTTTTACAAAAAAAGTCTTCCCAGAATTTGTTGGGCCAGATATTACACAACTGAAAGGATGGTGCAATCTGAAATCAAACCCCTCTGTGTCTCGTACCCCTCGACCAAAAACGTTGTCAGAAGCCATATGGTAGTGTGGTATAATCAGGGAGAAGTACTCTTTTAGTACACACTATCTTGAACTTTTTAACAACTGTTTTGTTGTTAAGCGTGAAATGTCTTTTATTCCTCACAATGTTGTCAGTGTATGCCAGAATATGACGATCAACGCCCCGCCCCATCACATGTTGATCCACTAGTTCAATCAGTGAGGATAATTTGATGACTTCAGAGTTAACAGAATTTAGCGTGATACCTTTGGCTTTCATACAAGTCTTACTATTAGCCGTTCGATAGCCAAGTTTTTGGACCGGCTGAACAAAACTCAACTATGTGATCAATCTCATTCGTAAGGTCTCCTAGAAATGGGCCTATTGGAGGCTCCCAATCTCCATCTTTTGTTGTGAAAAGGACAGAATCCGTGTTGCTGTACAATAACCTGTCACCTAGTTTATCCATAAGATCATATAATACTAACCGGGCATGCGCAGTTGTAAAAGCACCGATAAAGACATTGACATCCCGGGTCCGATCAGCTTTCCCATCTGCATGTACCCACTGAACTAGGGCAACGGTGTCAGATAAAAAATGCAAAATACTTTGTCATACCCGTTGCCAAAAATGTGTTGAGCAAATTGTTCAGGTTCTGAAAGCAATTCCGAATGTGGAAGTCCCTCATTTAAACAGAAGCGACCCCATAATGAATTAAGAAGAATTTTGTTTATAGAACGACGTGCAGGATTAATTTCAATCTTGGCCAGATTCAGTTTAACCCCCTCTTTCTCAAAGTAATCTCTGACATGAGATTCTTTGTCCTCATCTGTCACCTACGTCTTTTGGAAACCTGGAGCTTTCCTGTTTCTACTGTAAAAATGTTTTAACATAATCACAAAACAATGTTTCTGATTGTTGTGAAAAATGCCAAACCTCATGTATCTTCACAACACTGTAGCCTTTCTCAATAGCTTTTAAAAGCTCTATGCTGACCCATGTGCCTGTTAGAGCTCTTTCATCATCAGTGTGTGTACAAGATGTAATCTGATTCTGTTGTTCAGCACAGGTTCTGCAAAGCGGGAACAATAATTTACCTCCCGTCCTATAAGGAAGAACCGGGTGAAGCAACTTTCGCAGGGGTTGTACGGTGATCTTAACTAGTCCAAAATAATTTTCAAGATTTTCAAAATCCTTGTAAATTATCTGGGGATGCCTTAGGGGATAGTTTTTCCGAGCGTGTACGTAGGGGTACAGAGATGTGAAATCTAGGTAATTTATGGATTGTACACCCTCTGCAACTTTGTGGTACAATTTGTAAGCATTAGTGCGCCCACCGAATAGTGCATCACGCGGTTTCAATCTCTCAGGGTGTTTATAATTTGCCATGAAGGCCATCACATCAGCGTCAGACTGTTTGACACGTTTCCAATCACATTCCCAAACAGCCTCTACCTGAAGATTATATACACGCTCCAAAATTTCAAACTTGTCATCAACCTGTCTTCTGAGGACACCATAAGTCACTTTTGATAAAGGATTTAAATCATTTGGGTTATAACACCGTTCACAACCATGAAAAAAACATCTGAGAAACTCGAATGCTTTTTTCACATTAGCGCATTATAAAAACCATCAACATAGTATTTACCAAAAGATACCTCACCATGATTTAGAGCATGCTGTATGTCTATAGAGCGTGATTTTTGCACATATTCAAGCCATTCTATTGAAATGTTTGAATATGTTTTGTTTTGGTTGGTGTACGCGTTATGCGTCAGCGCTATTGTGTCTTTTGGTATAAAATGCAATTTGTATACAGCCATTGCACACCCTGCGAGTGTGGTGTGATTAAACAGATCGATTTCTGTGCACAAAATGAATTCGTTGCAGTATTTCATACACGCCTCACGCAGCAAAATAACATCGTTCCTACCGTACATTTCTAGCTCTTGTTTAAAATCAAACACTTTGCCAGTGATGGTACTGTACCACACATCAAACTTCGACCTCTCCTCATTTGACATTGTTGTATATCCATAAAAATGTTTTTCTGGGTATGGTCCAATGTAGTTATCGTTTTCAGAACGATTAAACAAATGCGGAAAATAACCCTTTCCCTGGTTGGAGAGATTAAACGCCGCAGGTGTTTTCAATAGACGCATAGGGATGAACAGGTAGCTATCGATAAATCGCGGTTTGAATGAATCGTCATACATTAAGATTAGTCGACAGCCTCGCATCATAATTCTAGGGGTTATCCCCATCCTAGTGAAATATTCTAAAAGTATGAAATTATCAAATCCAGACGCATTATGGGAAATCCATGTAAAATTATGATAAAAAGGCTGTCTGAACTTTTTAATGAGACGATCTACACAATCGGGCCCCTCAGCCACAAATTCCTCACCACTGAACGTGATAGCGCACACAAAGTTGGCAACATGTTTACCATTTTCATAACGCGTTTCAAAGTCATTGAAAATGTAACGATCATTTGACTTCTCAGCATTGATCGGTTGAATAAAACATTCATGCATGCCGTCGGTAACCAAACTCTCACCGCATTGGACACAGCATTCGGCTGTACAACGATGTTGTTTGGGGTTGGCACCGCTGACATGGAAACGTCTGTTGCATTTCGGACAATATTTGGTGACAGCGCACTGTGAATAATCCTCCCCTGGCGCTGGTTGTTTGTGCATTTCAAAACAATAATCAGATTTACAGAATCGTAAACAGTCACCACATTGCTTTGTCTTTTTCGGATGGGTGTGACAGTCCCGGTAATTACACACGTCACATACGTATCTGCATCTGTGATCTCTGCGGTTGGTATAACCCTGGTAACAAAACTTGCATACATAGGGTACGCCTATAAATGCTTTTAGATTTTTTATCAAAAAGTAATGCGCTGCATCCAGATATAAAAACACTGTTTTGGGATGTGTCTCGTCTGTGGTTGTATACTTCTCCAACACACCAGTATTTGTGCGATAGAATGTCACAATCTTGATATTCAACATGCTTTCAAAACAAGCAATGTCGTTAAAACCTATTCTATGCTGAACTGTGAAACCAGCTGTCTTCTGCATATTTGCAGCTATAGCCTCTAGATCTGTATGTGGTTTCTGCGGGTTCAGAAAGTGTGCCAGACAAATCGTAAAACATAGATTATTTGTAATGTTTGTGGGGCAGAACAAATTCATTCTGTTTCTATCGATCACCTGGTTATGAGCTAGATCACGTAACTTACGATAACCACCACCATTTTTACACATTGCTATTGACACTCTCAAATCCAAAGCCTCGTCAACAGATACATTGGTGTTACTTTGCATTATTCTTTCAAGTTGGTTAATAAAGAGGTCTGCGTTGTAATCATTTTGAGGTGACAAAAGAGCATTAACATCTGATGTTAAACTTGAACCACGTAATGTTATACTGAGTAACCCTCCATCACCTGCTAATAATCTGGAAAATGCCACAATTTCAGACAGTAAGTCATGTAAAAAAACTGTGTAGACTAAATCTGTAGAAGATATTTGCCGCAGATTTATAAGTCTATGAATTTCCAAACCATTGAACCGGGGTCTGGGGATCACACGGTATTCGTGTACAACGCCGCCATTAGTCACAAGTGAATCTATCTCACACTGTGTAAGTCCCATGTTGGGTGATGCCATGTCTAATGTGTGTTTTTTGAGGTCTCCCGAACCCTCACCTAGTTGAGGAGGATTTAAATTTTTGCTTCTGACAAAACATTAGACACATTATCGATCTGAGGAGAATGTAATATTTGGTCTATGTCAAAATTTGCTTCTGACAAATCATTAGACACTTTGTTGGTCTGTGGAGAATGTAAAAATTGGTCTAGATCAATTTTATTCTGACAAGGCATTAGACACATCATTGGGCTGTGGAGAATGTAAAAATTGGTCTAGATCAAAATTTGATTCTGTTTGATTTTCAACCATGGATTGTACAGTGCTTAACAAGTCTAGCAAAACTTCTGTAGTAGATCTAGGTCTATTCATATTTTCAACCGTTTGAATTAAAGAGTGCAAAGGTTCTGTCGTGTTATACTGACAATGTGGATCACTATCAAACAATCATGACTTACCGAAACGTGGTTTAAGATTCTCAACCATTTGTTTCATCAAGTCCACAGATAATTCCTGATCAGTTCTTAAAAGCTGTTGTGTAGAACCGTGATGTCTTTGTAACGCTATAGCCTCTTTCAACGCAACTCTTTGTTGTCTGAGTTCTGCTGTCACATTTCTATTAAAGATGGGGGGGGTCTGTGAGGTAAAAACAAAAACACATGTGAGTCTAAAATAAACACATCCTGATAGGGGTGTGCATTGGCACTGCCCTCACAATTCGATTCGATTACGATTCACCAGGTAACGATACGATTCGATTCAATTCGATTCTACGATGCATTGCGATGCATCAAAATTCTACTGCACACAACAAGGCAAATTTTTAATCAGTCATGAGGCAATACAAGCAGTCAGATATTGAACAACAGATTTTATTGGCTGCTATGTGCGTATTATCACTCTCCTGTATCTTTGACATAAATGTCATTAAAAAAAATAAAATATAAGAAAACATAAATCACTGCTTTCAGTGCTTTGAATGAGAAATGTTTCTCTTCTCTCTGCTTTAGAACGATCAACATGGTTCGTGAAGTTAGTTGTATTGCCAACGTGCTTGATTTTAGTGTGGCAGGTACACACCGCAAGTCTTGTCTAGTTTCCCATCCACTTCGTAGAATCCGAAATGTGCTCAGATGTCCGCTTTCCAAGCTTTGGGTGTGTTTTTAATCACCCGTCTATTGCGGTCATCTCCCTCCGCCTCAGCCATCTTGATTGTTGTTGTTGTTATGACCCCGGAAGTAATTGAAACTTCACAACTTTATTGTCCAACTCAAGGCCAGAAAATAAACGGTGACATAATCGATTATGGCACTTTGCCGCATCGATGCTGAATCGTGCATGCCCCGCATTGCGATGCATCGCCGAATCGATTATTGTTGACACCACTACATCCTGATGTTATAACGAACATTTTATCATAAAAAGGACAATACCGACAGTTTGTCTTGGACGTTTCCGCTCAGGGGTAATGAGTATCGCACAGATTTCGTCTTCAGCGGGGGGCGGTAAGGCTCTGACAGCATCCCTTATATGACCTGGGGAAGATATGTATGTACGTTTTTAAAATTATCAACAAAGGTGAGAAAAAAATAATAATAAATAAATATATATTAACCAACAATACATTGAGACACTTAACAATTGGATCGGATATTCCTGATAGGATAGCAGAAGCGTGAATTTGGGCTTTTACTTTTATTTCCCGACCAGTCTTCAGACCTTTTCCATCATTTCCTAGCTGTTTCACGAGGGTTCTCATACACTCTAGTAAAAAAGTATACATTAATTAGTTTCTCCATTTACAACATGAAAATCTATATATTCAATCAATAAAAACCGGGGGATCTAAAACTTACCAATCGGGTGTCTGTTATCGGTATGTTTTGGCCTCCATCAGCCTCCGAAACCAGAGGCCCTCGACCTAACAACAGTGGAAAATAAATATATTTAAAAAAAATCTGTATCATAACATATTTCTTTATACACGTTGAGCTGAATATAATGGTGTATATTACCGCCTGTCACAGTCTCGATTTCAGGCCGACCCAAAGAAATTGGCCCGCCTAATTGTCTAACTGTCTACATCAGTTAGCCAAAATTCTTGTCGACGGCATAGTCCGTACAAGAGCTTGTTAACCTTAGAACAAACGTGCATTGGCCTCTTTGTGTGTGTGTGTGTGTGTGTGCTGTGTTTCTCTCGCCCACAGTGAACCAGTATGTCCCGTTCATCCAGTCCCGCTGTCCCTTGGGATCGCCTAGCAGTATGGCTGGAAGCGATGACGAGCACTGTTCTGTCTGAGGACACCAGTGATCTGCAACAGCTGAGCCAGGAGGAACTGGACACAGAGCTAGACAAGCTGACGGCACACGACCCGACGCAGAGTTACTCTCACAAAGAACTGGCCAAGATCCTCGGGAGCCTCACCCACAAACTTGTCGCCCAGGCACGGCTAAGAGAAAAGAGCCACACTAACCTGGAACAGGAAGCGGCAGCGTTAAAGCTCCAAGCCGAGGAGGCCTGGAGAAACCAGGCCCTCACCCAGCGTCATCTAGATCAGCTAGATCAGCTACTTCTAGAGACCGAGAAAGAGGGTGAAACGGACACAGAACGAGAGAAAGAAGTAGAAAGACTTCGAAAGGCCCTGGAAGATCTGCGTCTGGACATAGACCGCAGAGAGCAGTCGGAAAACGTTTAAACGTTTTTAAACGTTCAAAATAGGTCTGCTATCAGTATACTGTTTTTTTGTTTTTGTTTTATCAATTACTACATTGATAGCATGTTACAACGTTGCTGCTTTTGAGTGTTTTTTGGTTGATGAGAAGCAATGCATTATGGGAAATTGAGTTGAGAGCTCATTATTGATGTCCTACAGATACATTAAAAGTGAGTTACATTTAACATCTAAATATTAATCACAAACAATCATATTACAATTGTACACACACACACACACGCACGTATTATATTAACAAAAATTAATGATGAAAAAATATATATATTATGACTTTTTTTTTTAAATATATCGATGGACAATTTTCGCACGCGTTTATCGCCAACGTTTAACGCCTCGTGACTAAACAAAGGGAGCCAATGTGAGTGTGCACACCAACGCGCAAAACGGCAGGCGTAAAAGCATAATTTTTTTTTAAAAAGCCTTGGGTTTGTTTTTTTATTTTGACGTGGCGCGTTAACTGGCCTACCAATGAGATTGGCGCTTTTGTTCACGTGCCTGGAGCTGCTGAAGTGACATTAAAACACGACTGGGTGGCGCTCAAGCACAAAACGCCACACATTGAGCACACATTGATACGGCGAAGAAGTAGTAAGTAGACAAAGAAGAAGATTAGCTGCTAATGCTGCTTGCCAGTTATTAAAAAGTGTGTGAATGGTTTTGGCCATATACATATGTCTATGGTTTTGGCAAGCACGTAAATAGTGTCTCTCTTCTTCTTCTGCGTGACAAGCGAGTGTCAGAAGCGTAGTGCCGCAGTGTGCCGCAGCACCACTGTGTGTATCGGGAGCGCATCTACTGAATTTGCACGTTCATTCTGCGCATCGGGAGTGAAATTCGCTTGGGTTGAAACCCTCAAGACACGCCGAAAAACGCTGGTGATAAGCGAGCGTGATATTCGTCCCGGTGTGTACAGGCCTTTATACACCCTAACCGTGTCCATCAGATCACCACATTTCAAGTCACCAGGCAATTTATTTAAAAATGTTGATGTTTTATTACATCAAATTTATACACATGGTGGTGCTTTATATTGATATTCAATTCAATTCAATTCAAATTTATTTGTAAAGCGCTTTTCACAATACACATTGTTTCAAGCAGCTTTACAGAAAGTGCATTTCATAAATGTACATTGAAAAATGTTAGAAAGAGAATGTTAAAGAAAAATGTTAGAAAAAATTAATCAATCATGTATTAATTTAGGCCATAACAACGCTGGCGTTGAGTCGTCTCTTCACAGGCGTCGAGTCGTCTCTTCACAGGTGTTGGGGCAACTGAAGTCTCCATGAGAGGCTGGATACAAAACTGGAGCTGACAAACTATTTACCTCGGGACTAGTGTCCCGAGATAACAACATAAAAGCAGATGGGAAATAATTAGCATAGCTGCTGTTCAGAATATTAATGCTTTTGATCCGATTTAACTGTAGTATAAAAGGTAATTATAATGTGAATGCTTGGCTAAAGAGATGCGTCTTTAATCTAGTTTTAAACTGGGACAGCGAGTCTGAACCTCGAACAATATCAGGAAGACTATTCCAGAGTTTAGGAGCTAAATGTGAAAATGCCCTCCCTCCTTTAGTGGACTTAGATATCCTAGGAATGACCAGAAGCCTCGAGTTTAGTGATCTTAAAGAGCGCGATGGATTGTAGGGCGATAGAAGATCCGTTAAATACACTGGAGCTAAACCATTTAGGGCTTTATAGGTCAGTAGCAATACTTTGTAATTGATACAGAACTTAATAGGTAACCAGTGTAGAGATGATAAAATTGGTGTTATATGATCATATTTTCCTGACCTAGTAAGAACTCTAGCAGCTGCGTTTTGGACTAACTGTAGCTTGTTTATTGATGATGCAGGACAACCAGCTAATAAAGCATTACAGTAATCTAGTCTCGAGGTCATAAATGCATGAACTAACTTTTCTGCATCAGAAATAGATAGCATGTTACGTAGCTTAGCAATGTTTCTAAGGTGGAAAAATGCCGTTCTTGTAACATATGAAATATGATTTTCGAAAGACAAGTTGCGGTCTAATATAACACCCAGGTCTTTTACTGTAGTGGATAAAGTGACAGGACATCCTTCCAAGTTAAAGTTGTATTGTGAGAGGTTTTGGACCAATAAGTAATACCTCAGTTTTATCTGAATTTAATAGCAGAAAATTACACGTCATCCAGTATTTAATATCTTCAACACACGGTGTTAATTAGACAATTTAGCATTTTCATCTGGTCGTGATGAAATATATAATTGAGTGTCATCAGCATAACAGTGGAAATTAATTCCATGTTTTCTTATAATATTACCAAGTGGCAGCATATATATTGAGAATAGCAGAGGGCCTAACACGGATCCTTGCGGCACCCCATAGTCTACTGACGTTATCTTTGATTTTTCCCCATTTAGACAGACAAAATGGTAGCGGTCTGATAAGTACGATCTAAACCAGTTTAATGCCTGTCCCTGTACACCAGTGTAATTTTGAAGTCGATCGAGTATTTTATGATCTATAGTATCGAACGCAGCACCAAGATCGAGTAGAACTAGTATTGAGATACAGCCTTGGTCAGAAGCTAGAAGTAAATCATTTGGGATTTTAACGAGCGCAGTTTCTGTGCTATGATGCGGCCTGAATCCTGATTGAAGTTTTTCATAGATATAATTTTCTTGCAAGAGAGCACAATTGAGCGGACAACTTTTTCTAGTATTTTAGACATAAATGGAAGATTTGAAATGGGTCTGTAATTTGCTAGGTTATTATGATCTAATTGTGGCTTCTTAATGAGAGGTTTTATGACTGCCAACTTGAATATTCTTGGAACATGACCTAAAGATAAAGACGAGTTAATAATATTGAGAAGAGGCTCTTCCACTACAGGTAACAACTCTTTCAGTAGTTTAGTGGGTATTGGATCTAATAAACATGTTGTTGGTTTAGATGCAATGATAAGTTTATTTAGCTCTTCCTGTCCTATAGTTGTAAAGCGGTGTAGTAGTTCTTGAGGGGCGATTGAGGTTGAATCATAAGACATCATTAAAGATTGTACATTTACAATTTTGTTTCTGATGCCTTCTATTTTCTCAGTGAAGAAATTCATAAAATCATTACTACTAAACTGTAACGGAATATTTTGCTCAGGCGATGCTTGCTTGTTTATTTGTTAGTCTAGCCATGGTGTTAAATAAAAACCTTGGATTATTTTGGTTATTTTCTATTAGTTTGCGGAGATGCTCAGCCCTGGCTGCTTTTAGGGCCTTTTTATAACGTGAC
Organism: Gobio occitaniae; assembly: GCA_033150135.1. Lineage (NCBI taxonomy): Eukaryota > Metazoa > Chordata > Actinopteri > Cypriniformes > Gobionidae > Gobio > Gobio occitaniae. Next base: position 17,350 of record JARQWZ010000585.1, on the reverse strand, counting down.
ATACTATCTTTCCACGCGATTCTAAAGACCTCTAAATTTGTTTGTTTCCATTTACGCTCTAAGTTACGAGTTTCTCTCTTGATAACATGTGTAGCACTGTTGTACCATGGTGCTTTAGTTTTCTCTCTAACCTTTTTTAATCTAATTGGTGCAACAATTTCTAATGTACTAGAGAAAATGGTGCTCATACTGCTAGTTATTTCCTCTAGTTCATCTGTTTGTTTGGGTTCACTGAGCAGCTGAGACAGATCAGGTAAGCTGTTTGAGAATCTATCTATAGTGGTTGGAAGGATTGCTCTGCCTTGTCGATAACGTGGCGCAACATGACAGATTTCAGCAGTATGCAAGTTACCATGTAATGGTCAGTGACATCACTTTGTGGTATAATATCTATATCGGTTGGGTTGGTTCCATGTGATATAATTAAATCTAGTGTGTGATTAAGACGATGAGTGGGACCAGTGACGTTTTGCTTGACCCCAAAGGAGTTTAATAGATCTGTAAACGCAGCCCCTAACGCATCATTTGTGTTATCTACGTGTATGTTAAAATCTCCAACAATTAATGCTTTATCGACGTTGACCAATAGATCTGATAGAAAGTCTGCAAACTCTTTTAGGAAATCAGCATAGGGCCCTGGAGGTCTATATACAGTAGCCAAGGCTAGAGATAATACGGATTTCTTTCTTACATCTAGCATTAGTAACATTTAGCACTAGTACTTCAAATGAATTAAACCTGTGACCTGTTTTCTGAGTAACATTAAGAATATCTCTAGATTATTGCAACACCGCCGCCACGACCAAACAGACGGGGCTCATGCTTATAACAGTATCCTGGTGGAGTAGACTCATTAAGACCGAAATAATCATTTGGCTTAAGCCAGGTTTCAGTAAAGCAAAGTACATTGCAACTATTATCTGTGACCATTTCATTTACAATAACCGCCTTAGGTGTGAGCGATCTAATGTTTAGAAGACCTAGTTTTAGAAATTGTTTTTGTTCACTAATATTGAGATTTTCTGGTTTAATCACAATTAGATTTTTCCTAGATCCTACAGTAGATTTAATGTTTGACCTCACTAAACGAGGAATAGACACAGTTTCTATATGTTCTACATTGGTACTTATGTCAATTAAGTTAGGACAGCAAAGACTGTGACTTTGACTTACTAGTCATATGATGGTGTGCAACGCTCTGGAGATGTTGTCCGACAGAAGAGCCGCTCTGATTCTGCTGGGGTGAAGGCCATCAGGACGGAAGAGCCTAGGTCGCTCCCAGAACAGATTCCAATTATTTACAAAGAGCAGCTTCTGTTCTTTACACCATGACATCAACCATTCATTTAGAGCAAGTAATCTACTGAACTTTTCATGTCCTAGTTGGTACGTGGGAAGTGGATGGTTCGATTTGTATCATATAGACCAATGTCTCAAAGTTTTTTTACAGTTGTAAACCCTACGATAAAAATGTGACAGACAATCAAAAATATGTGCCTCCTTGGTAATGACCCTTAAGTTGGCAAGTAATTATAAAATGTAATTATGTGTACGATGCATTCATTTTTAACACTAATTTACTATCTTTACATAAATGCATTAAAGTTTAACATTTAATTAATGAATAAAGTTAATGTTTTAAATTATGATCCATTACGTCGTAATAACGGACCACCAGATGAGTGACGTCAGAGAGAGCATCATAATAGAAAATATGACTATAACTTACATTTACACATTTGTTTTACATTTGCACATAGAAAACTAACTGGGGCGGGGCGCTTGTGAAATGTTTAATTAATTCTATTTCATCTGTCTAAACAGGACAACAGGATGGAGTACAACGATGAAGAACTGAATTTTATGTTCTGGGACACGTTCTATGGGGCTTGTACAGAAAACACGACCAACCTGGTAGAATCCATTTACTCCCACAACAATGTGGACGATTTTTTTGCACAATGAAAGCGCGAGAGTGACAATTTTCCCGACTGCAATAAGATGTCACAAAGACATGCTATTTGAGCACGACATCGACGGGGGTAGTGGTAGAACTCTCGAGGGTAAGCGCACTGAAAGCCAAATTCCATTGTCTCGACCTAGGGCACTGAAGAGGACGTTCGGCCACGTACTACCGTACGTCGACGGAGGCTACACACTAATCATAAGCTGCATGTCTGCAGACAAACTCAATCCGCACCACATCTTTTCAGCTGACGCATCAGCTAAAACCAACGCAGCCATGCCGATAAATTCAGTCGTCGCCCGTTTGTTTCAAAGATCCGTTCACTTAAGCCGTCTGAGATGAGTAGGCCCAGCGTCATGAAGACGAATCTGCACAAACCTGCTCGAATGAACGTTTTGGACGCCGACAGGGGTTTTCTGCTACAATTGCTAGACGAGGCCATAAAAGAGTCCAAACAAGACCCCACGCAAAAACTGATGGTATTTCTGGCGCAGTTTGGCCAGAAGAGCAAAGGCGAGCTCGACCTGTCGTCGATCGTCGTTCCCAACAGCGTGTTGAGCGTGTCGGTGCACGGTGCCACCACGATCTCTCCGAGGGACCCCAGGACGTCAACTATGTGGTCGAGGGCGGGCATACACCAGCTGGTTGGGCTCAGGGGGAACATGTACACCTGTTACGGTGTGGCAGAGGCTGCAAATTTTCAATCTAACCTAGACCATAACTTGATGACGGTAGAGGAGCCATTGATGGACATTTTAAGAGGCGCTGCGCCGTTCATCTGCGTGCAATTCGTCCAGCTGTATGCGACGGTGCCGCACATCTATGGCCCTGCAGACGGACACCCCGTAAGCAGGGTCATAACCACATGCGGGCTTCACAATAGGCTCCACGCCACACATCTGCTAGGCAACGCGGAAGACTATGTCGGAAAGTTTGAAGACCTATCGAACAAGACGAGATGCAGGGTCGTGTGTAGAGCAGAGGCCGTCTATCTTTTCGAACCCCCTGTGCCAACCACCTTAAATCCTAGCGACCTGTACTCGCAAGCAGGTCTTATCAAGCTTCTGACTCAGCTCCTGATGGTGGTTCCCTTCAGGGCCAACGTCAACGGCCTCGGGCTGATGCATATCATTCGGCCCGTGTCAGAATTCCTATGCTTGATTCTTCAAGAGCTCCTGAAGGACGCGAGAAGCCGGGGGGGTACAAAAACAGCTGGACTGCCTTCCAGCTGGAACTCGCTCTGGAAGAGCTATTTTACGGTAAGCCACTGTCCCCGCGCTCCAAGCAATATTCAGTCAGCCTCGGCACCAACACCACGGACCCAAAAAGTCTGTCAAAGGCCAGAGGCTTCTTGGGGCTCACACCCGTTGAAAGCACGAGCGTGGGCTAATCGCCACCACCGGTCGACATGTGGATAGGCGACGTCGCTCAGAGAACGCGGGTGGAGAGGACATTCACCTTTTCGGAGAGTCTAGACGCAGAACCTCTGGTCATCGTGGATGCGCTTGTGATGCTACTTTTGTGTGACCTCCACGAAAGGAACGAGGGTATAGACAGAGAGGCGCTCAAGGGCACGGTGATCCCCCACCCTCTTGGCAAGGTGGCTGACATGCGGTCAATCGAGGAGTTTGCCCTCAAACTCTCTACAAGAAAGGCATTTGGATGCCCACATTCGGCCGAGCGCTAGATCTGGTGAGGGACAGGCAAAAAGACCCGGTTAAGTGCCTAATGATGGGTCTGGCACCCTTCCGACTGTTCCCCGCCCTAACCTTTTGGGACGATGCGAGAAACCCTAAGTTGAAGTGGAACAAACTCCGCTACATACAGCTTTGCCGCCGCTCGGAAGAAGCCGACCCCGCGGCGGAGGCGGCTTCCTTGTTCGGGGACGTGGCCGCCTGCATTCAGAGGAGGGACCTGTGCTATTCGAGGAACCTCGACAGGTACAGGGAAAACGGTGCGCCTTGGATGACTGAAACAATCAGGTGGTTACCCAAAAAAATAAAACAGGCAGCAAAGGCTTAACCTCTTGATGTTCGCGTCATGTGTAGCGATAATCATGATCATGAGGTCTTGATGCATGACCTTTCCATGACGCAGCAGGGACTTCAGCGGGCCAGAGTCCTGTCCCAACTAATACTCCTCCAAAGCCCCAGGGTACACAGGCTCCGCAATGACATACCCTTCTAAGTACCAACCCTGGTACGCCCTCCCAAGGTCGGGCAAGTTAAAACTCCCCAACCACCCCCACGGACTCCATCACCTGTTCTGACGGACCATGAGGAAGAGGAAGAGGAAGCACAGCTGGTCGAGAGGGCACCGACCATGACGCTTCCGGCCAACCAGAATCATAGGTGGAGTCCAGAAGAGCTGGCGCTTGTGCATGAGCACCCTGGCAAGAGCCATGCAGAGGCCTACAGGTTTTATCTGCTGAGGTGCGTTGAGGAGGGGATTCCGTCGAGGACGCTAAAGGCGTTCAGGTCAAAGAGACAGAGATCCACCTAGGTGAGTGTACCACCCGACGCACGCACGCACGCACTGTTTACGTAGGTAGGACCCTTGACTAATTCCCACCTTTTTTTCCTCTCCAGACCCAGCACCGTCGGTGGTCGGACGACTTCAACCGATCGTCACCTGGCCAGAAGAACCCCCTGGATGCCACGATCGTAATGCACCGCACTACCCATCATCTTGCATTTAGTGCACGCTCACTCACATTCCCGACAGATCCTATTCCAAGGCCCACGATGCAACCATACCCCAAACAAAAACTAACCCCAACCGACCGACAAGCCAACCAACCCACCCGCCCCTCTTTTCAATTCAACGATAAAACTTCATGGTATGTCCCTGCCCACTACTCATACGTCCAGCATCATAATGCACAACCAGAACATTAAATCACCCGTTACAGCAACGACTGCACCACGCCTGTAAACCCCCCGCACAGCAAAAAACAAAAAACAGAAAAAAACAAACAGACACACAATCTGTTAGAACATAAGTTCATATTCAGACATTATCCCCAAAGCCCTTTTTATTACGCCACATGACGAAATGAACACCCCACCTGTTGACAACCAGCGCAGACGGTGATTGCGAGTTTTGCATCACACTTTTGTTCGTTTCTTGTTATAAAGAATAAAATGTTCAGGTTCACCCGTTTTAACTTTATGATTGCTGTATTGTTTGTTGAGTGGACAGTAATGTCATCCTCCTTTGTTTATGCATATTTATATTTTTGTATATTACATTTTTGATAAACCAAGCACCGATTACTTTTAACAAGTTTGTGTGTTTTAATGTTCGTGGATAGTGGCCCTCATTTATCAAAAGTGCGTACACCAAATTTCCAGCGTACACCCAAAACCACGGTGACTTTGAGATTTATCAATATGGACGTTGGCGTACGGCTCAAATCCTACACCAGCTCAGGAGGTGGTGTACGCACGTTTTGAGTTAGTGCGAAAATGCAGAAAAACAATTCCTAACACCACAAAACGCACTGACAAAGATATGCTATATTATGACCCACTGTTAAAAACAACAACAACAACAACTAAAGCCCTATTCACACGGGATAAGTAGGCTATTATCTGGGGACCTCGTGTGATTTAGAAATTACTCCCCCACATCTGAGTTTTGCGTGGCGCATTCGCACGGGATAAGTTGTGATTTTACTCGAATTTACTGACTTATCTCCCGGATATGATGTAAAGACTTGAAATTTTTTTTTTTTCGTTATAGATATAGCTGTATGAAATTATAAACAGTCGTATCGATATCATTTTGATTGTTTTATAGTAATACAAATAATTTCGTTCAGTTAGAGAACAGACGCAATTAAAAACGTAACTGAGCAATATAACAATATACGACGGATTCAGTTTCAAAGCTAAATGTAAAAGTGCCCATTTAAGCGAGTTGTCATTGTACTGTTTTTTGTGTTTTTAATTAAGAATAATATTAAACACACCATTCAAGCAATTTACTCCCAAATTGGTGATCATTCTAAAGTGAAAGTAGAATCCGCGCGGCCGCACGGGAAGTCATAACGGTGCGCATTATATGCAGCCTAGCTCCATTCTTCATGAAAGATAAAGATAGAAATGCGCACAGGGCACAAAAACCTTGCAAAAATGATATATGATCCGCCTAATCCCGGCCAAATCACAGAGATGCCGATTCGCACGGGACTAATATTATCACAGGACCTCTGTGTTTGGCGAAATATGGGAGGTCATTTGTGGGGGAATACATTACAAATTACAGACATGGCCGATTCGCACGGGATTAAGATCAGACATTCTCTGCAATTATTACAAATCACCAGAGGTCCCCACATAATAGGCTACTAATCCCGTGCCAATAGGGATATAGTAATTATAAACTTCAGTGTTTATTTTTGTGCAACATGGACTTCAATGTTTAATTTGTGTGACTTTACCAAAGCATTTGATTTGTATTCCTCCAGTTGCGAGCCTGAGAGGTGTATCGTTTCAGCCGCGGCATTTATCAAGGGCAGGTTTTGCGTACGCCTCGATTTCAGAGGTGCGCACAGCTTCATAAATCAGGCGGTGAGAGGAGTGTAAGCATAATCTTACGCCAACATATACGCCCGTTTCTACACAAGATTGATAAATGAGGGCCATTGTGTGCACGTTCTGACATACTTTGTTTTATCCGTAAAGTTATATCATGTAGCTAATTATATAATAAATTGTACATACTTGATTTGAAAATTGTGTCTGTCAATTGTGTCTGTCGTTTCCACTCGAAAACATCTGGTAGACCATGCAGGTGTATACTAGTGGTGATGATGATGATGATAATAATAATAGTTGTAGTAGTAGTCATAGCAGTAAACAAACACATCACAAATTAAATTATTTACAAAAACATTATACACAAATAAAATAAACTCACCTGTAGATGACACTTCACAGAAAAAAACATAAAATAATAGAATTATCATCAAGAAATAGAATACACATTACATGCAAACATAATATCCACATGTACACATACAAATAAAATACAGTTACACTATTATAATTACATGTATAAGGTATAAATTAAGTATGTATAAAAAAAGTCACCTGTGTACAGACAAAATCGACATGGCCAATAACTTTTACGAAAAAAACAACAAATGATCACTAACAGCATGTAATACAGAACAACAAACATGTCACAAAACAATTTTATAAACACAAGACACATGCATAATTAATTGCAAATATAAATGACCAACACCACGTAGGAATGCTCACTTGACAACTAGTTTAACAAAAAAGCATTAAATACTCACCTGTATTCATATGAAATCGCACGTACGCGCACAGTCTTATTTCTTTTCTTTTGTGTGTATGCAAATTGTGTTGTTGGCAATAGTTAATCAGACTTACACCCATTTACTGAGGAAGTGGCAATAGTTAATCAGACTTACACCCATTTACTGAGGAAGAATCAGCTCTCCTCGGCTATCCTGGTGAACTTCTATCGCTGCGCAATAGAAAGCATCCTGACCAACTGTGTCGCAGTATGGTATGGGAGCTGCTCTGTTGCGGAGCGCAAGGCACTGCAGCGGGTGGTGAAAACTGCCCAGCGCATCACAGGGACTCCACTGCCTGCCATCGAGCACATCCAGAGGAAACGCTGTCTGCATCGAGCTCCAGCATCCTCAAGGACTCCTCTCACCCAGCCCACAGACTGTTTTCTCTCCTGCCCTCCGGCAGGCGTTTCAGGATTCTCCGGACCAGAACCAGCAGACTTAAGAACAGTTTTTTCCCCAGAGCTGTCTCTTTATTGAACTCAAACCCCCGTTGATCCACTTCCCTCATAAACTGCTAACTCTCCTACCTCACATCCACCTTCACTTTGTTATTTGCACTACCGACTGTTTATCACAGTAACAACTGTTTACATATGCATCTTGCACTGCCATATCTTAACTGGATTATGCTCATTTGCACTGCCGACTGTATTTATAGTACCAATGTTTACATTTGCATTTTGCATCGTACTTCTAACTGTAATATGCAACCACTTTCCACTGCACTTTACACTTTTTTTTTTTCCGGATAGCTCTGTCCATAATTTATTGCACTACCCTAATCCACTGCTATATTCCTCATATTAGCCTAACATATCATTGTATACCTCTATCTGTAAAATTCTGTTTATAGTAATAGCCATCTGTATATTATATTCATAGTACATATTCACCTGTAAATTCTGTTTATAGTAATAGCCATCTGTATATTTATTCACTGTACATATTCACCTGTAAATTCAGTTCTGTTTATAGTAAGACAACTCTCTATTTATACATATTTATATATATTCAGTACATATCCATGTCCTGCACTTACGCATCCATTGTATATCCTGCACTTGCTGCTATTGCACTTCTGGTTAGACCTAAACTGCATTTCGTTGCCTTGTACTTGTACTTGTGTAATGACAATAAAGTTGAATCTAATCTAATCTAATCTAATTTACGCTTACAAATTGTTTCCTTTGTGAATTTGCATGTCTAGCGTTACACAATACAGTCATCCATTAGTACAGATCACTGTTGGTTTACAGATTAGACGTGTAGTTACATTAGTCACTGCATGATCTGATGCATCAAGTTGATTTGATGATGCAATGCTCTAAGAGACTTGTTTTGTGGAAATTACACTGGTGTAACAACATCAAGGTGGTTTTACGAGGACATTTGAAATCAAATCTTCTTAAAAAACATACTAAATGCTTTATTAAAAATTTAAAAATGCAGAATGTTTCCTGACCAAAGCTGATTGGATGTGCATCCTTGACATGAGCAAAGGTGACACATCCCCCGCCCGGGTTCAAACTCCTTGATAGAGCCGAATCATCACACAGCTAGGACACAAATTTGTATAGTGTCTTATGGATTTAAACAAGCAAATAAACTTGAGAAACAAAAACACAGCATTACCTTTTCTCAGCTTCTTTAGCCATTGTAAAAATTTTCCAAGTTTACTTAAAGTGTCCGGAGTAAGATGTGAAACTACTTCCAATCTGTTTGATGATTCACCTCTAACAAGGTGCTTGAACCCGGGCGGGGGAGGTCTGACCTGTGCTGATGTCAAGGAGGCACAGCCAATCAGCTTTGGTCACACTCCCTGTAAACACACACACACCAACCAACTGCTGTTTCCGTGCGGATTGTGGCCCAGAGAACACCTTGGGGGGGAGGGAGGTGACTTTGAGATTTATCAATATGGACGTTGGCGTACGGCTCAAATCCTACACCAGCTCAGGAGGTGGTGTACGCACGTTTTGAGTTAGTGCGAAAATGCAGAAAAACAATTCCTAACACCACAAAACGCACTGACAAAGATATGCTATATTATGACCCACTGTTAAAAACAACAACAACAACAACTAAAGCCCTATTCACACGGGATAAGTAGGCTATTATCTGGGGACCTCGTGTGATTTAGAAATTACTCCCCCACATCTGAGTTTTGCGTGGCGCATTCGCACGGGATAAGTTGTGATTTTACTCGAATTTACTGACTTATCTCCCGGATATGATGTAAAGACTTGAAATTTTTTTTTTTTCGTTATAGATATAGCTGTATGAAATTATAAACAGTCGTATCGATATCATTTTGATTGTTTTATAGTAATACAAATAATTTCGTTCAGTTAGAGAACAGACGCAATTAAAAACGTAACTGAGCAATATAACAATATACGACGGATTCAGTTTCAAAGCTAAATGTAAAAGTGCCCATTTAAGCGAGTTGTCATTGTACTGTTTTTTGTGTTTTTAATTAAGAATAATATTAAACACACCATTCAAGCAATTTACTCCCAAATTGGTGATCATTCTAAAGTGAAAGTAGAATCCGCGCGGCCGCACGGGAAGTCATAACGGTGCGCATTATATGCAGCCTAGCTCCATTCTTCATGAAAGATAAAGATAGAAATGCGCACAGGGCACAAAAACCTTGCAAAAATGATATATGATCCGCCTAATCCCGGCCAAATCACAGAGATGCCGATTCGCACGGGACTAATATTATCACAGGACCTCTGTGTTTGGCGAAATATGGGAGGTCATTTGTGGGGGAATACATTACAAATTACAGACATGGCCGATTCGCACGGGATTAAGATCAGACATTCTCTGCAATTATTACAAATCACCAGAGGTCCCCACATAATAGGCTACTAATCCCGTGCCAATAGGGATATAGTAATTATAAACTTCAGTGTTTATTTTTGTGCAACATGGACTTCAATGTTTAATTTGTGTGACTTTACCAAAGCATTTGATTTGTATTCCTCCAGTTGCGAGCCTGAGAGGTGTATCGTTTCAGCCGCGGCATTTATCAAGGGCAGGTTTTGCGTACGCCTCGATTTCAGAGGTGCGCACAGCTTCATAAATCAGGCGGTGAGAGGAGTGTAAGCATAATCTTACGCCAACATATACGCCCGTTTCTACACAAGATTGATAAATGAGGGCCATTGTGTGCACGTTCTGACATACTTTGTTTTATCCGTAAAGTTATATCATGTAGCTAATTATATAATAAATTGTACATACTTGATTTGAAAATTGTGTCTGTCAATTGTGTCTGTCGTTTCCACTCGAAAACATCTGGTAGACCATGCAGGTGTATACTAGTGGTGATGATGATGATGATAATAATAATAGTTGTAGTAGTAGTCATAGCAGTAAACAAACACATCACAAATTAAATTATTTACAAAAACATTATACACAAATAAAATAAACTCACCTGTAGATGACACTTCACAGAAAAAAACATAAAATAATAGAATTATCATCAAGAAATAGAATACACATTACATGCAAACATAATATCCACATGTACACATACAAATAAAATACAGTTACACTATTATAATTACATGTATAAGGTATAAATTAAGTATGTATAAAAAAAGTCACCTGTGTACAGACAAAATCGACATGGCCAATAACTTTTACGAAAAAAACAACAAATGATCACTAACAGCATGTAATACAGAACAACAAACATGTCACAAAACAATTTTATAAACACAAGACACATGCATAATTAATTGCAAATATAAATGACCAACACCACGTAGGAATGCTCACCTGACAACTAGTTTAACAAAAAAGCATTAAATACTCACCTGTATTCATATGAAATCGCACGTACGCGCACAGTCTTATTTCTTTTCTTTTGTGTGTATGCAAATTGTGTTGTTGGCAATAGTTAATCAGACTTACACCCATTTACTGAGGAAGTGGCAATAGTTAATCAGACTTACACCCATTTACTGAGGAAGAATCAGCTCTCCTCGGCTATCCTGGTGAACTTCTATCGCTGCGCAATAGAAAGCATCCTGACCAACTGTGTCGCAGTATGGTATGGGAGCTGCTCTGTTGCGGAGCGCAAGGCACTGCAGCGGGTGGTGAAAACTGCCCAGCGCATCACAGGGACTCCACTGCCTGCCATCGAGCACATCCAGAGGAAACGCTGTCTGCATCGAGCTCCAGCATCCTCAAGGACTCCTCTCACCCAGCCCACAGACTGTTTTCTCTCCTGCCCTCCGGCAGGCGTTTCAGGATTCTCCGGACCAGAACCAGCAGACTTAAGAACAGTTTTTTCCCCAGAGCTGTCTCTTTATTGAACTCAAACCCCCGTTGATCCACTTCCCTCATAAACTGCTAACTCTCCTACCTCACATCCACCTTCACTTTGTTATTTGCACTACCGACTGTTTATCACAGTAACAACTGTTTACATATGCATCTTGCACTGCCATATCTTAACTGGATTATGCTCATTTGCACTGCCGACTGTATTTATAGTACCAATGTTTACATTTGCATTTTGCACCGTACTTCTAACTGTAATATGCAACCACTTTCCACTGCACTTTACACTTTTTTTTTTTCCGGATAGCTCTGTCCATAATTTATTGCACTACCCTAATCCACTGCTATATTCCTCATATTAGCCTAACATATCATTGTATACCTCTATCTGTAAAATTCTGTTTATAGTAATAGCCATCTGTATATTATATTCATAGTACATATTCACCTGTAAATTCTGTTTATAGTAATAGCCATCTGTATATTTATTCACTGTACATATTCACCTGTAAATTCAGTTCTGTTTATAGTAAGACAACTCTCTATTTATACATATTTATATATATTCAGTACATATCCATGTCCTGCACTTACGCATCCATTGTATATCCTGCACTTGCTGCTATTGCACTTCTGGTTAGACCTAAACTGCATTTCGTTGCCTTGTACTTGTACTTGTGTAATGACAATAAAGTTGAATCTAATCTAATCTAATCTAATTTACGCTTACAAATTGTTTCCTTTGTGAATTTGCATGTCTAGCGTTACACAATACAGTCATCCATTAGTACAGATCACTGTTGGTTTACAGATTAGACGTGTAGTTACATTAGTCACTGCATGATCTGATGCATCAAGTTGATTTGATGATGCAATGCTCTAAGAGACTTGTTTTGTGGAAATTACACTGGTGTAACAACATCAAGGTGGTTTTACGAGGACATTTGAAATCAAATCTTCTTAAAAAACATACTAAATGCTTTATTAAAAATTTAAAAATGCAGAATGTTTCCTGACCAAAGCTGATTGGATGTGCATCCTTGACATGAGCAAAGGTGACACATCCCCCGCCCGGGTTCAAACTCCTTGATAGAGCCGAATCATCACACAGCTAGGACACAAATTTGTATAGTGTCTTATGGATTTAAACAAGCAAATAAACTTGAGAAACAAAAACACAGCATTACCTTTTCTCAGCTTCTTTAGCCATTGTAAAAATTTTCCAAGTTTACTTAAAGTGTCCGGAGTAAGATGTGAAACTACTTCCAATCTGTTTGATGATTCACCTCTAACAAGGTGCTTGAACCCGGGCGGGGGAGGTCTGACCTGTGCTGATGTCAAGGAGGCACAGCCAATCAGCTTTGGTCACACTCCCTGTAAACACACACACACCAACCAACTGCTGTTTCCGTGCGGATTGTGGCCCAGAGAACACCTTGGGGGGGAGGGAGGTGTCTTTGAAGGTGGGCTTGTTATACTTGCACCAAAAGAAATAACTAATCAATCATCTTTTACAACAGAAATGAATGAAAAACTTTGCTTCAAAAACCAAATTAATTTCATATCATCACTGTAAAGCTGCTTTGAAGCAACCTGTGCTGCAAATAACACACACACACAGCATTAACAGTTTAAACTGGGTTAGGGTTTAAATGTACTGCAAATAAATGCTTTCCTTGCTTAGCATCTTGTTTCAAGTGTCCAAATATCTAAAAACTCCGATAAAAGCAACATGTACATTGACAATGAAGTGTAATAAAGCATGAAAAGGCAAAAACACAAAAAAAACATCTTGTTTGCATTGGAATTCATTCATTCAATTTGTGTTTTTTTGTGTGTGTGTTGAGTGTTAAAAACTGTGTGCCTTTAACATGACCACGGTGCATTTTGAAGACCAATTTTTTCAGGCACTCACAGAGTAAAGGCTAATAGGGTACGCCTCACATATACTGCTCATTCCTTTTTTTAATTTGTTTTATTTTATTTGTTTATCTTACTTTTTTTGACTCATTCCTTAAAATCATTGTTGAAACCATTTCTCTCACTCATGTACTGTCTCTCTCTCTCTCTGTCTCTCTCTCTCGTGCGTATGCGTGGGCGTTTGCTGAGTGAGTTGAGTGTGAATCAGAGCGTGACTGTGGAGTCCTTTCCATTTTCAAAGGTCTGTTTACTTAAGTGTTGTTTCTCTCACTGTTTTTATTTAAGATTTTTCCACTGTGTATGGTCACAAAGCACTGAAAACACTGTGGTGAGAACGGGGGTGGTATTAGTCAGCCAGTTTTTTAACTGGCTGTCATGGCGAATTCGGAGATGGCGAGTTATGAGCAACTCACCCGGCAGCATGGAGTTAAAGTGCCGGTTGGAGTTGAGCGCTCCGTGGAAGAGTGTGTCTTAGCGGCAAGCGGCAACCTCCCGCAGTTTCTCTTGAAGCCAATACGGAAGTGCCTCAAACTGCAATTAATCGACTGGCCGCTAGGGACAGGATCCAGAAGGGAGCAGAATCTCATTGAGCCCCATGTTAAAATGGCCAACTTTAGAGCAGAATAAAACATGTTTAGAGCCTGGTACAAATTATGCTTTTGGTCTATACGGCTCATTTTGCCCTTCATGACAACTGTGAGGGGGGTGAATTTTTGTATAACTCATTCGTTTACATTATATAAAGCCTTAAAATTCTGCATAATTAAGGGCGTGGCCACTTCGAGTGACAGGTGGATAGCCATTTATCTGCTGTTTGTTAGTCATCGCGTCACTTAAGCTCCGCCCACGTCCCGCCTTTTTGCCCATTTTCTGTTATCCGGGAGTGACGCGCTGCCAAGATGGCAACGGCCAGCTCGTCCCTACTTTGCGCTTCAGAACGGCTCATCAGAATCCTATGGGTGACGTCACGGACACTACGTCCATTTTTTTACAGTCTATGGTTAGCGGTAGGAGAGGTGGTTGGTCACAGTAGAATTCGTTCGGCGTCTAGAATGAATGGGGCTGTGGTGTTATTCTTAGACAAAGTCGAAAAGGTTAACGTAATAGTTGAACAAGGGATAGTGCTTAATGAGAGTTTGATTAAAGTCTTCCCACTTGTTAATCCAGCGAGAAGGGTGTTATTGTCCAACGTGCCCCCTTTTATTAGCGATGACACGCTGAAACGGGAATTGTCTCGCTATGGACAGTTGGTGTCGGCGATTAAGAAAATTCCTCTAGGCTGCAAATCCCCGTTGCTGAAACACGTCGTGTCTTTCCGTAGACAAGTGTATATGATTTTGAGGAGTGATTTTGATGAGTTGAATGTTGCTTTTAAATTTAAAATTGACAGTTTTGATTATGTAAATTTCGCAACAACAGAGCATGAAATGCTTTGGATGCGGGAAAGTTGGGCACTTGGTACGTGCTTGTCCAGAAAGTCAAAGGTCTCAAGGGCAGAGTGTGGAAAAAGAAAGTGAAGTTGGGGAGGTTTCAGATTTGAGTGTGGACAAAGAAGAAACAGAAAGTAGTAAGGGAAGTGAGAAAAGAGTTCCAAATGATGAGACGTTGGATATTGAGTTTGATGAGATGGAGGGTGAAATACTCAAGGAGGATGAAGCAGTATTTAAAGTGCCATCAGTGAAAAGGAAGTCGAATACTTGTGAGACAGCAACTACATCAAAGAAAAAGGCTCAAGATGAGACTGTTATTAAGAGTTCTGAGGTGGGGTTGAACGCAAGTGTTACGTTCCCCTAACCGTCTAGGGGTCGGGAGGGGAGGTAACAAAGGAAAAAGCATTAACTTAGGAGAAAGAGTAAAAACAAAAGCGAAGGCGAAGGCGAGAACACACTTCAATCCTCTGTCCCAGAGTGAAGATGACACGAGATGATCAAAGGTTAAAGCAAGGATTTTTATTTACAATAAAATAAAAAGTATACCATAATAATATTGGGGAGCAATGGCTCAGGGGAGAGCAAGGCCTAAAATAACAAACAAAACAGTTCTCTAACTAGTTTAGGGGAGGGTTCTAACTAACCTAAAAAAAAAAGAAACAAATAAACAACATAAACTTCCCTCCACTCCCTGGCTGTGCAAAAAACAGGGACGAAAAGCAGTGTTAAAAGAAAAGAGGCACTCACCCCCTACAGCATCCTTACAATAGTAATTTTTAAAAGAAAAAGAGGAACAAAAAGAAAACTTCTTATTAAAGGTTAAGGCAGGACAGGTTCACTGAACACTTGCTAAACTCAGTTAGCCACTGCTAACACACAACCACGGTTATAGCAAGTCAAAGCACTTGTAAGCACAACTACACATTCAGTCTGGAGCAGGGGAAAGTGTGTTCTTTCTGCAGCCAGCACAGGTCTGCCCAGATATACTCTTTGTCTCAGGCACGCTCTCACAAACGAGCTACAGGTGGTGGTGATTTGCCTGCGAAGGAGTAGAGAGAGAAAGAGACAACAGGCAACAACACAGACACATGACATAGAACCACGCCCACTCCCTCAGGAGTGAAGCAAAGCAAAAAAAAAGGTTGATCAAAATAATAATAAATAAATAAATACGTCCTTGGACGTAACACAAGTGATTTGTCGGGCTCAGAAAGTGAGCGAGAATTTTCTGAATTTCAAGCTGAGGAAGATGTAGAACAAGAATATAGTGGTTACAGTTTGGAAAAAATGAAAAACTTCTTGCAACGTACAAAAGGAATGAGGAATGTTGAAGTTATAGACTATTTTCCTGATCTTTCCTTATTCATTAATTCAGCAAAAAGTTTCATGAAACCGAAAGGTGAAGGATGTCTGGCAAATCCAGAGGTGTATCGTTTAAAAAAGATTATGCATTGTTTGGGGACGCACTTTTTGCACAATGATATATCACAAGAATAACGGTGTTAAATGGACCTGGCTTTTTGTGGTGCTTTCATCCCTCATATTGAGTCATTTTAAAATATCTTCCCTGAATGTAAATGGGGCAAGGGGTGTAAGCTAATGAAAGTAAAAAAAATAGATGTCATGTTTTTGCAAGAAACTCATAGCACAAAGGAAAATTAAGTTGAGTGGATGAAGGAGTGGGAAGGAAAGATTATGCTGAGTCAAAAGACTGCTCTTAGTGCTGGGGGGGCTGTTCTTTTTTCAAAGACTTGTCTACCAATATGGAGACAAGTCTGTATCCGCGTACTGTGGTAGGCACCCTTGATAAGGTTCGTGTGGTCAGCTTGCCTACAGGGGTCACCAATCTGTAGTTGCCAGAGTGAGGTCCCAAGCTGTTTCTTCCGAGGTGCGAGACCAGATTGAGATCATGGACTTGTCGTCATTACCTGTGGAAGAGCAGGGTAGGGTTCGGTCCTTTTTACAGGAATATATCTCTGTCTTTGCCTCCCATGATGGTGACTTGGGCTGTACAGATCTGATTGCCCATGATATTTCGCTTTTGGATGAAGTCCCTGTTCGGCAACGCCATAGGCGTATCCCTCCTTCTGAGTATGAGTTAGTTAAAGATCACATTAACCAACTTTTGGAAGCACAGGTAATTCGGGAGAGCAGCAGCCCTTATGCTAGTCCCATTGTGTTAGTGAAGAAAAAGGACGGAAGCATGCGTATGTGCGTTGATTACAGACAACTCAATAACAAAACGAGAAAAGATGCATTTCCTCTTCCTCGTATTGATGAGTCCCTGGACGCCTTGATGGGTGCCCGCTGGTTTTCAACGTTGGATTTGGCCAGCGGCTATAATCAGGTCCCTGTGTCTGAGGCGGATCAACCCAAGACGGCATACTGTACTCCATTTGA